>BOSO01012769.1:16912-47393 GCA_018403395.1 Gorsachius goisagi | reverse complement strand
TCACCCAGCCCAACCCCCCTGCAGGAGCAGGGACACCTTGAACCACATCAGGTTGCTCACAGCCCCGTCCAACCTGGCCTGGAATGGTCCCAGGGATGGGGCCTCCACCCCCTCTCTGGGCAACCCCTGCCAGGGTTTCACCACCCTCATTGGAAAGAATTTCTGCCCTAGACCCAGTCTAAACCTCCCCTGGTTTAGTTTAAAGCCATCCCCCCTTGTCCTGTCCCAGCTGGCCCTGCTAAAAAAAGATTTCCCCCCCCCTTTCCTCTGGGCCCCCTTTAGGTACTGAACGGCCGCACTCAGCTCTGCCCGCAGCCTTCTCCAGGCTGAACACCCCCAACTCTCTCAGCCTGGCCTCCTAAGAGAGGTGTAGAGGCCTTCTCTACACCTCCCTCAAATAAGATGCCAATAGAAAAAGATTTTTAAAGAGTCCTTGTGTTACATAGTGTAGAAACATGTTTCTGAGGGTAACCATCAGAACGACTGTTAACACTTCCCTCAGCATTAGGAAATCCGTGTTCCGCTGCAGGCTCCTGTTGCTCACCTTGTCTCTGAACACTCACACCTCTGATTTGGAAGCCTTAGTTCTGCATAGGCAGCAATTCAGAAAACCAAAATAAACCGATTCTCATTTCCACTCTTTCCATGTTCTGGGATTTGGAAGAAGCCTTAAAGTTACCACAACGGCGCCACAAGCTTCTAATTCTATCAAACATGGTCCAAGTTTCTAAGTACTGACTGACCCGAGCATAAGACACAAGGACAGTTTAGGTGGTATCTAGCTGGCTTTTGCTACTCCTACACACCAAAAAGACCGTGACCACCTGAGTGAGATTACCTTTTACCAAGGGCCAGTGACCCCTTATATTTTGACGTTGTTTCTGCGTTTTTATTCTCAGGCTGTCTGTCCGAAAGCTCTCTCCCCCACTGCCCAGCCCAGCCCGGAGATCAGCGCTCGGACACCCGGGCTCTCCCCGCCGAGGCAGTCCGGCTCTCGGGGCGGGATGGGCAGCGGGCAGCCGCTCCAGCCGGGGGTGAGCATCCCTCACGTCTGCCTTACCAACAGCCCCTTCAGCTGGGCGAACAAATCCTTAACTCGCGGCCTTAAGGTGTCCCAAGTCGCAGTACCACTCCATCTGTCAGGAGTTTTAAATGATTTAATTTTTTTTCTGAGGGCAGTCGCCAGATTCTTTCATACAGTTTTTAAGTCAAGAAAGCCAACCTGAGAAACCAGCAGAGGTGAATACCATCGCTGCCCTCTCAAAGCTGAAAACAGCTGCCGGGGGGACAAATTTCCAAGCCCCATGCTTTTTCATTCTTTTTCACTGCTTAAGTGAGAGTCTTCGTTACAATAAATTATACACAGAAAGAAAAGAGTACAGAAAATATACCACCACCACCAATTACTTGTCTGTGGAATTAATTCAAAAGATGCAACTAAAATGAAATTCCTAGAACAATGAAACCCTGTAAAAATGTATAGTAATTCACATTGTTCATATCTCACACCAAAACAGTAGTCTTCCTCTTCTTCACAGGCAGTATCTCAAGGGAAAAGCTGCAGTAAGGTTTTGTTTTACCAGAACTTCACTACTTCAACAAAATTAATTAGTATAGCAAACCTGATAATGTGTTATGAAACCTCAAACAAACCAAACTAACTGAGAGGTAAAGGAACGAGACTGTACACCAGTTGAAACCTGGTGTTTGACTGGGGTAGATAACACACACGCACCATCTCCAGGCTTGGCTGGTTGCTCCAAGTCCCTGACAACATGACCAAGGCCGCACATCAAGATGCAGACGGTGATTCTGCCGGCTCGCGGCACGTAGAGGGACTGACCTCGCGATAGTCAGTGGGGCTCCACATAAACCCATTCATCTCCCTGCACTCGAGAAACTGTAGGAGCAGAACTGTTTGATTTCTGCAACCCTCCCCGAGTACCATAATCTTTAAAAAACAAATAACAAACCAAAAAACAACACAACAAAACACAACAGATTTTTAACATAGAAATACTACCAAATTCCTAGGCTGCAAGAACAAGCGCAATAAAGGCAATCCACAGAGCTGCAAATTTGTGAGCTCTTACATATATGGCACAAAACCAAGATGACAGGATCTAAAGATGAGATATCAGCAAAAAACTTAAATATAAAAGCTTAGTGGCCTATGTTCTGGCACACCAGAGATTTATTTCACATTATAAAGGTCAGATGGAGAATAACTTCCAAATTAATGGTTAAGCAAAGTATCAGTTTACAGCTTCTTCCCCCCCCCATAAGCAAGGGAAGAGGGAACAGAGATTACCCTGATCTCCTGTCATTGACCCAGAACACGTTGCTAGGCAGGTGGCTGGGGACAACTTCCAGAGATAAGTCTCGAAAGGGCTCCACTGAACGTTACTATGGATGCCAGTGAAGTGCAAAGGTGACTGCAGAGGAAAAGGAAAGGCAAAGCATCTACCGCAAACATCATTTAGCTTACTCAAAGAATCTACTGATAGACAATATTAAAGTATGAATTTTATATCACCCGATACTGTGTAATTTAAGAAAAAAAACAGTTTAATGGGTGGTTTTCTGATAATAAAAAACTAAAATAAATAATTTTCTTTTTCATAACAAACTACAGAAATCCCAGAGAAAATGGTATCTCTTATGTGGAATATTGGTATGGCTTGCATGACATTTCCAGTCGTGTCAAAAACATTTCTATTGATCATATCCAATGACCATCAAAAGAAGGAATTGATTCAAATTAAATAAAACCCAAACATAATAGTTGGAATCAAGACATATGGAAAAAACTTTAAATCCTCAGGAATTTTTTCACCTACTGGTAACTTCTCAGCATTAAGGTTCATTCACATACTGACAGATGGCAGCAACTTGAAGGAAGTACTCCTAAAAAGCCTAAAAACTGTAATCAAGTTAGTATGCAAATAATTTTGTAACATCCTGAAATACCCAGACCTACAGCAGGATGGTGTGAAGTGGTCAAGGTCAGGCCTCAGCCCTTCCTCTTAAAATGTTCAGAAGCCAAGCGACAGGATATCGCAAATGTTGACTAAAACTACAGGATAAAGAGCACAAAGCAGATTTGTTTCAGGCCTATTTGGCAAAGTTAAATGTGTGTAAAACATCTCCCTGAGAGACAGGCTTCTGTCAGAATCCAGCCCGAGATGTCAGCATGAATTAACCCATAAGCAAACAGGTGTGGGTTTACCAGGCAGAGAGATGCCCAACGTGGCACTGCCATCTGTTAGCACTGGTCGATACGGACCCACGCACACAACAGCATCGTCGATCTACTGTCCCAGGGAGGTGCTTGCCCCTAAACTTCTATTTCCACTACAAGGACCAGAAATGCCAATTTAATCATAATTCTGCTACATAACCACATAGCAACACATGTAAAATGAACAAAAGCCACTCCAGAGTCAATCAGAACCAAATAAAATTATTGCTCCATAAAACATTACCCTGCACGCACTCTTCCCACTGTGAAGAGGAGAAGAAGTGAACCAAAATGCGATAGATACTAGTCACATTCCAACCACCCTACAGGGAAGCATCCACACAGCAGCGACAGCATATACAGTCCAGCAATCCACACAGCAAAACATAAGGCCCCGTTCGGGTCAGAAACTGCGCTTCTCCTTTACTGTGCACAATGCTGGCACAAGCACAGAAAGCTGTGATTTGGCATAGGCGGCAGAATTCAGATGGCTGGAAAAAACAGAGTGGTAGTAGTGAATATAGAGGCAGACATGAGTAGGTGAGGCTGCTAGAGAAACTCACATCTCTGCCTGGTGTACGCTGCAGGCAGCTGAGCAGACAGGGAAGAAAAAAAAGTAATTCAGAGTCTAACTTTGTAATGATGTTTATGACTTGAATCCCAAAACAAGAGCAAGGCTGTGTTAAAGGCACATTGTGTGAGCACAGCATGAAAGTCTTTGCTCCAAATTGCATCCACTGAAACAGATGACACGGCAGAAGGAAAAGGGTTACCCCACTATCTTCTTAAGCTCCGCAATGCTGAGGATGCCTGCTCCCCTGACGTACAGTGAGAGTGAACGTACAAAGTGCTTACGCAGAAAAAGCTGGACAAAAGACCAAAGAGGATTACTCTCCATGTCTGAAAGACTACTGGGACTAGGGATTCTCTGCTCCTACTTAACTCTTTTAGGTAACAGGCCTTCCTATTTAGACTTTGCTCAACTGGTCAGAATATGATGTAACAAGAAAAAAAACTAAAAATAAGTTGGAATATGGTCTAAGAGACCTGGAAACTACACACACTCACTAAAATACACAGCAACACAATTAAACCAGCAGATTCACAGAATAAACATCTCCGATAAAAAAAACCAACTTAATTCCTTCTAGATAGAAACCTAGTTTTGCAAAATACACAATTGATCTTGTGATGAAGTAGAATAAAAACAGCATAGTCATAGAACTACTTAATTAGGTTATCAAGGAAAGTCATAGCAGTTTAACTGAGATACCGACACTGTAAACCAAAACAGAAAAGTCTTCAATGAACCCAGACAGATCTGCTTATAGAAGGGAGAAATTGCGTTACCTCGCTTTGCGAATATACAGCTGTGGCTGATAGCAGTGTCTGGGGCACACAAGCAAGGTGAAGTTTGTATCCACTACTGAACCTGGAGCGGTCATCATCTTTTCAAAGACATTTCCCATGTCTGGCTCTGTGAATGACAAAAATCTGTTAGGAGCAACAGAGAAACTTAATTAAGTAAGCTTTTAAATTACCAGCAAAACTGAGGAAAATGGAGTTTTGAACTTAAACCACAGATGGCATGATGCTCAAAGTCTTTTAAGTTAAGCAATGAAGCTGCAATGACAGTGGCATAAACATGTGAAAGAATTGTTACTGGATTAATTTGTTATCTAATCCAGCACTCCAAACCTGAATAAGCTGCAGAGCCATCAGAAATTGGTAGGATCAAATCCCCATAGAAGTACTAGACTTATAAGCAATACTATATGCCACTGGAGAATCTCTTTGTCAGGACTCATTATGCTGAAGGAAAGCTGACATTTGTTGCTAGGGTAGGTTTGACAAAAGCCCTTACTCAGGTCAACACACCACTATGGAGCTCTTTAGCATAGCTTGGAACTAATACATCCAGAAATTGGCATATCAGAAGGGGTTCCAGTTCACTTCACGGAAAGCTCCAACCAACAATCAATCATGAAGTAGATGTGTGGTTTATTAGTCTGAATTCAGGAATGAAATTCCAAGTCGGATGCTGCTCTCTGATTAAGAGACGTGCGTTCTCTCTCCATCTTTGTACCTCCGCTCTAAAAGAAATAATCCTAGTTTCCTTCCACGTCTCCAGCACCCCTTCTGACCCTTGCCGAAGTGTCCTCCTCCCATCTTGTACTCACTTGGCTAAGTAAGAAAGTACCAGATGTGACTCGTATGGGCACGATGCCTGGCTGACACGTATGAAATTATGTATGTGTGTGCTTGTGAATATATACATGTAGACACACACGTGCCAAGTGGCCCGTTAGCCACCATGTCTCAAAGTACAAGCACTGATTTCAATCTCTTGATTCGAGTCAGCCAGAAATCTTCACAAAACTTCTAGGAATTTATTTCTGAAATTTTTACGCCTGTTTGAAGTCCTGTCTGTTTCTGGCAAACATAAAGACTGGAATTGGATAGAGTGTTGGAGCAAACATATACCCACATAAACCTCTTGTACAAGGTATGCCCATTAGAGGATACTTTTAAGACTGTTTAGCAAATAACTGTTCTCGATATTTAAAAAACCACAAAAAAGCCCACCAACACAGTGCATATTAATGATAATGAGATTTGAGATTGTCCTCATTATTTTAAGAATAAAATAGTTTAAAATTCTTACCTAAATTCTCATCTGCTGGTATGAAGAGAAGTATAAACTGCAGTTCTGGTACTGTGATAAAAGCTCTCCTGGACAAATAACGTAACTGTATTCAGTCTTTCATCATTACACCCATCAATCAGATACAGCAACTAGTCTTTTAACATATAAAATCTTTTCTCCAGCATTTCTAATCTTCCTTCATGAGTCTACATGGCTCAAAAATTAAAACCTCTTATTTATGACAAATAACATCATATTAAATTCATCTGGACTTTTTTTTTTTTAACAGGGTTTTTTTCCTACCTTATTTCTCTCAATTTCCTAATCCTCAAATTTCAAACATCCTCCTTTTTACATCAGTTCCCCAGTGGTGAAAAAATTAAAGATGCTAGATCTCTGCTAGCAGATCTCTGACCTAGCATCTGGATAAACTGGCTTGACATGACAAAGTCACTGTAAATTCAACAGCAACAGCACCAGGGCAACTCGCTGTGTATGTAAGCAGATTCTGAGTATACCAAACAACCTCAGCAATGGTCACATTTGAGTACTGACCTAACGCAGAACTACATCGTGCAGTTTGTACTCTACAATTTGCAGCCTTACCATACAATCTGTAGCTAACAAACTATCAATAGATTACCCAGGGACAAGCATATTCCAGAAACATGTACAGCTTTTTAAGCTTTCTGCTCAGTCATGCACTTTGATTTTTACAAGTGTAAATTTAGGAAAAAGAAGAATCAATCTGTCTTGCAACTGCAGTACTGTTTCTGTGGAAAATCACAGCAAGATGCAGCTGAACCTTAACGCTGTTTGGGAAGCGTACTTGGAACTGCAACAGCTTGGATTCAAAGCCAACACTGCACGTTTGATTAATACAAGGTTATGTTTTATTACCTTCCGAGCCTCTTTAGAGAGATATTTAATTTTGATCCAGTGATCACCTTAAGGCATTTTAAATCCCATAGCCCCTCCAAACGGCGGTAGGAGAGCGCACATACTTCACTACAGGAAGTTACACATGAACTCACCTAACGATTTCTTGGGAACATCCAGCTGCATATTCTTCTTTTGCCACAAAAAGATGCATGAACAACGTGTTCAAAGGCTACAAAATGGGGAATGAAAATCTAAACACCATGCAACTAGTATTTAAGACAACCCAATTATGAATATGCACATTTATTTCCAATATATACGATTTGCACTCAAAATGAGTGGCTTCACATATATAAGGAACTTCAAAGCATGTGTGGATAAAGTTATGTGATTAAAGGGCTTTTTTATATCGCAATTTGTGCTTCTGTAATATTTTTGATTTACACTCAAGCTTACTACTGTTTGACTACAATATACATACATCATTTCACATTTAACAGTATTAATTCCAGACTAACAATATTGTCATTTAACCACAACAATTAACAACTAAATCTTAACAATATTTAATTTAACATTTGGCTGATATTCTTTCTAGGTTTGGAAAACCCAAAAGCTCACACACTTCTCACACTCCTAAAATGTTTTTTCTTTAAAAGAAGAAAAATTAAAAAGTCTTAAGGTTACATCATTAGACATATTTAAATATCCAGGCAGAAACAGGGCAGACTAAAAGACATCTTTATCTGATACACGTCCAGGTAACCTGGAAAACACCAGCAAAGGAAAACCCTTGGGCTGGAACGGGAAGTGCTATGAATTCAGCTGCTTTCTCTTGCATATTACATTTCGAGTGCTGAGTCAATGGAGGTCTACTTGTAGATGAAACGTTTCTACAAGAAATATTTCAAATGGAAAAACTTGAGGTCTTGTGAATAGTTTAATATCTAACTAAAATGTCACGGCTAGAGTCACCAATAAATTTCAGCAACTTTAGAGCAAGAATTATTTTAGAGGTTGCAGTATATGGACCAACAAAGACAACAGGCTATTGTAATGAAAAAACATCAAAAGCCGTTTTTTAAAAAAATAAAATAAAAATCAGACTGTTCTTGTTTGTTTTTTAAATGCAAAACAAAAAGGAAGAAGAAAAAAATATTTTGTTCTTGAGGTCCAAGAGGAGGCCCAGGAGGCAAGATTTGGCCTGTAACTTTTTCTGAATTGTGATGGTAACCAGGCAATCGTGTAAAGCATCGTCACTAATCAAATTCTGCAGAAGTCAACTCCTCATTTAGACCTTTAAGCTATCTTACAATTTCTGTGCTCTAGGAAAAGAGACTTGTCAACTAGACCTTTAAGAAATTCTATTTTCAGATGATCTCAATTTTCTAAAGCACATCTGCATGGACTTAACCTGCAGTTAACCAACAATATCTCATCTAGTTATAACTCAGAATAGGTTCAGTTGCTTTGTCAGAGCAGAAGCATAAAACATGTACTGAATCTTCTGTACCTATTTTAGAAAATAATCTCCATCCTAGAAAAAGAAGAGTTCTTCTCCTTGTCAATGTTCCAAAGTACCTTTCACTCCTCTTTGTGAGCACTAATTCCTAACATGCTCAAGCTCTTTTTTTCCATCTTTTCTCTTTGTATGCCCCTGCACTCCGAAGTCAGCTGCAGCTTTGCTGCCAGAGATATTGTCAAGCAGGCTGCCTGAGGAAGAGCTTGCAGAACTGACAGCACAGCATAACCCAACGGGAGCAGCTGCAGCTGCACACTGAATGAAGTGGTTGTGCCTGCAATATGCCCGTACACAAAGTACTGTTCAAGTGACAAAGAAAACAGATTACAGGAAAATTACATGGGGTTTTTCTATACTCCCTTTGGCTACAATAATTTTGTTTCTTTTAACAGCACACTGCATTTTCAAATACAATTGCTGTATTTGTCAGTTTTTCTGCAAGCCATTGCTTAACGTCACCCAGAACAACATTGGAAAACTGATGAACAAACTGTCTAGAGATAACTTCAGCACTGCCAATACCTTCCTCTGGCACGTGGAGCCTAGCTTTTGAGTGTTTGTGGTTAACATTTTCCATCTTCCCTCAACAATCACAGGATCTAGTTCCTAGATGGACTGAATGATGGGCAGCATTTGAATCCTGAACTTCCAAGTGCCTATCTCTAGTCCATAACGCCTGAGAGTAATTCAAAAGCTTGGCCAAGGAGCCTGTATGACAACTGGCACCACACAGAACAGAGCGCAGCAATCTCCACACCAGCACCAAACATGCTTTCTCCAGAACCAAGATGCTCACGTCCTTCAAGCAGGGGTACACTCCCCATCCCTTATTCTTTCTCCAAAGCCATTAAATTTGCATTCAGTTCAGTAAAATAGCAAAACTTTATTCCAAAAGGTGAGAAATGAGGATTCCAGCTCCCTAACAGGGAGAAGGACCTTAGAGCAAGGACTCCACTTCTCGGGTAAACGTTCTGTTAGATAACACCAGAGCTGGACAGGTTTTTGAATGAAAAATGTTGGTGACAGCTAGGACTCCTGCTGCTCTCAGTGCTAGTACAATGCCCCAGACATGTCTGGCAAGGGAAGGACTTGCCTTCCCTGACTGCCATCCTTACAGTTACCTTCAGCTACTGTAGCGGCAAAAGCACAGGTACCCATGAACTTCTGAGCACCTTAGAGTTTAGTAACAAATCTGATGATCACCTTCTTCAGCCTGAATGCCTCAAATCTACCTAAAATATATTTTAGATGCCTATGCATATTTTTTTATACCTGAACCTTAAATGAAAACTGAACTACAGTCACACAATTTACTTACAGTGCATTTACTGTTAACGTAGTTTTCATGTAAGAATGATTCCCAATCAGACTGATCAGTGATATTCCAGTTTGGATAGTCCAGAAAGACAGCATGGGCTATAACCTCATTCTTCTCATTGCAGAGTGTCAAAGCAAGATTTGATTTTTCTCTGTGAAAACAATTTATTTTTGCAGAAGTTGAAGGACGCACACAAAGAAAAGTGACTGACTGTTAATCCAGCCTGTTAGAATAGCAAAATTAATCCTTTCAAAAGTGTTCCCAGGATCGGGCCTCAATAAAACTTCACTGCCCACATCCTAACTCAACATTATTGCTTCAACTCCAAATATTTATTCCGTGTATTCTGACATTATAATCATTACATGATTTTTCAAATCCTCAGCTGTTATGAATTTGATACACAAGACTTAAATGTTCCCTCCTCTTTGCATGTTTCTTCATACATCTATTTTTTCCCCAAAGAGCTGGTATCTGAGACATTTGCCATTAAGTCAAGTGAAAAAAACCTAAATGGCCCATCAGCATGTCACACAGTCTGCCTCTGCTGTTCGTAACTGCACAGAAAGATGAAGCCCAGAAGGTTCATTGCTATCTCCAGTGATGAAGATACGGTAACAGAAGACTTCTACAGCCACCCATTTCCACTAAGGACACTGCCATGCAAGCAGCTAGGATACAGATGTCAAAACACGGAGGGGATTAGGATTCTTAGGGGCATGAAAAGAGTCGGCACATTGAAACATACTTTATAGCAGATAGACGCTGTCTTCCAAGGTAGAATAGAGAGGCAAAAAATAACTAATTCCTTTCATTAAGGGGAAATTGTAAGAGAAGCAAAAAAGATTTAGATATACGCAGGAAAAGAAAACAGAATGGTCACAGCCACAAAGTGATTAAAATCCCTAGTCCCTGCCCCTCTACTTCTATCACTCCCCAACAGGCAAAAGGATTGTTAGATGGAACAGACAGCAGACATTGGAATCTGATGGTTACATCAGGTTTTGGTTTTTTGGGTTTTATAAAAAGGAAGCTAGTATAGAGTCAAATCTTGTCCACCATGCTGGTAGCAGCGATCCAAGTTTGCACGGTCACGCATGTGTGACAGAAGAAACAGAAGCAGATTTTTTTTCCCTTTTTGTGAAGTCATTACACCACACCATGTAAAGGCTCATAATGTTTTCTGCCATTTTAAATGTAACGCAGTATCTTGAAGTTTCCTGCAAGAAAGGCAATGTAGCGTCCCTAAAATACTGTTACTTACAAAAGGTACATGACATCAATCCTTCCAAAAACTACTTCTGTAAAACAGCTGAAGAGGCCGATAATATCTGAAACATCACGAGATTCTGTTCTTCTGGCACTGACCACCTCTGTATGTCCTCTTGAAGAAGTTATTGTAGTCATCTTACAGACTGCAACAAGAAAGAAAGAAAACATCGCTGTTCTGGCAGATCCTGCTGCAGTCCATTGATAGCGCAGTTACTCGAAATGGACTTTCATGAAAACGGTGAGGAAGTGTGATTCAGATGGATTTAAGTCCCTAGCTCCTGTAGACCTCTACAAAAGTACATAATGCTTACATATACACACTGCATACAAACAGTGCACAAGTAGACATACAGCAGGCAATCATCCCTATCGTATGTATTCTGCATGCTACACAGGAAATAAAGTGGTTTTAATAGGCTACAAATTGCTTTTACATTTATTCATTTATAGGCATTTGCATGCTCTCTCAGAACAGTGCCTATCATTAGTAACTTCAAACTTAATAGCCTTAAGTCCACAGGGTTGGGAGGATCAGCTGCAAACAATCAGGATAAGAATGCCCTGATAACACTAAGCAGCAATTTCAGGCGAATTAAGTGTATTTTGTCCAAAACAGTTCCTCAAATTTCTTTTTAGGTCAACAGCAATGCTTACATTTGAGAAGGAATTCAAAGCTCTATGGCTTCCCTGCCCAGAAGAAAAACATTTTTGTGGTTTCTACATTCACAGAATTTGTCAGGTCCAAGGGATTTACTAACACACCTAGCAATTTCAGAACATAGAGGGGCAACAGGCACTCAGACCACCTGTGACTATCAACTGGCTGCTCATTTCTTTCAGCTGTGTTGCTACTCAATATCACCTGTTGTGATATAATGAAGAATTAGGCATATAAAACAAATTGACCAAACACAACAACTTCCAGCAATTTCTTAAATACACTTGTGCAAAATATAGCGTAACTAACTCACACTAACTAGCTTGTACAAACAATTTCTCAAAACATCTTAAACTGTAAGATACGTATGTTCTTCCTAGCGTCGCGGAAGGCAGCTATGCCCAGGGCTAAATTACGGGCGATACTTAAAATGAGCAAAGAAAATGGCCACATCCTTCACTTACACATTTCATCAAGTAACGGTGAACTACAGGATTACCAAAATAGTTGGTTATTTTTTATTAATGTCAACTCCATGTATCAAAACAAACAGGAATTTTAAATTAAATTAAATCCTAATGCTAGACTTAAGGAACTTAAGTCTAGCATTAGGATTACTTCAGCTGAGGAAAAGTCTGCCACAGCCCCATATTCCGTTGTTTAACTTAACGCACTGAAAACATCCGCCCCTTCTCCGCTAGCTCCCCTCAAAGGCCCCGAACACTCGTGCAACCGTGACTGACAGAAAGCAGCATTTGCACGCTAAAAACGTACCAGTTCCCTAAGAAAATGCACTGCTCCTACAGCAGCTCCTGCATTTCTGCTGCGAGAGCCGCACGCCATGGCCGAGAGGCCTGGCAGAACAAGCGGGTAGAGAACCATCCCTCCCCAAAGCGGCGCTGGGGAGCGCTCCCCCTCCGCCCCAGCACGCACCCCCTCGCCAAGCGCGGGCGAGATTCCCATGGGTCGGTTTCTGTGTTTCTGCCCCAACCCGCACCACAGGCGGGTGCCCCGGGGGCCTGCGCCTCGGGAGGCTTCCAGAGGACACCAGGCCGCGGGGGAGGCGGCACCGCGCACCCCGGGCCGACCCAGGCCCCGGGCCGCCGGCTCGCCGCAGCAGCGGGGATGAGCGACCGTTCCCATCCCCGAAAGGCGTCGGGGAACGCGGCCAGACCCCAGCTTCGAAGCTGAGGCGGCCCGAGGGCGGGCTGCGCGGGGCAGGGCGCTCCCACCTGAGGGGAGCGGCAGCGGCGCGGGCAGTCAGGGCGGGGCGGGCGTGTAACGCCCCCACCATTGACGCCTCTCGGGCCGCGCACGGGCAGCAGGGACCCCGCTGCGCCGCACGAGTCACACACCGCCGCCCCTAGGGTCGCCGCTGCCCCGACCCCGGCCGCTCGCCCCGCCCCGCCCCGCCCGCCGCCCTCCGAGCCGCCAGGGGGCGCCGTCTGGGCGTGGGGGGCCTGCGGCCGCGCCGGGCACTCACCTTCCTCCCGCTGCGGCGGGGACTCCCTTTCCCCGGCGCTGCCCGAGCGGAACGGACGGCACAGGGAGGGAGGGAGGGAAAGACAGACGGACAGACAGCCGGCCGGCCAACTCCCGCTCCTCTCGCTGCCGGCGCCGGGACGCGCCGCCGTTACTACGGCAACGACGCGCGCCGGCGCTGCGTGAGGTCAGAGGTCGCGGGGCGGGGCTAGCGCAGAGAGGCGGCAAGATGGCGTCTACGGCGGCCGGGAAGCAGCGGATCCCCAAAGTGGCGAAGGTGCTCGGGAGGCGGCGGGGGCCCGCGGCCGGGTGGTCGGGGAGGCGGGCGCCCGCCCTCGCTGGTCCCGCTCCCCGGGGCGGCCGGGCCCCGCAGCTCCCCGCCGGGCCAGGCGAGCGGCGCTGCCGCGGCCTTCGCAAAGCGGGGGAAGCCCCCGGGGATCCTCACGGTCGCGCCGCGGTGCTGAAACCCGGCGTGAAGCGCGGCCCCGGCTCCTCCGCTCGGCCCCGGGAAGGCTGGCCCCTCACGGCCCGGGCGGGAGCCGCGCAGGCTCGGGCTAGGGCGGGCGACGAGGTCCCGGCCGGCCTCGGGGGTCGCCGGACCCTTCTTCGGTAACTCCCAAGGCCGTGAGCCACCCGAATAAATTTATCACGGGGGGACTTTTTAATTTTGTATTAGAAAGAGAAAGTGCGAATCAAGCCCCCTTGCTTCACAGGTGAAAAACAAAGCACCTGCAGAAGTCCAGATCACAGCGGAACAGCTTTTAAGAGAAGCAAAAGAGAGAGAGCTTGAACTTCTCCCACCGCCTCCGCAACAGAAGATCACAGATGTTGAAGAGCTAAATGACTACAAACTGCGGAAAAGGAAGGTAAAGGGGAAAAAAAGCCCCAACCCTAATCTCAGCACTTGTATGAACCATAGTAAAATTGGAGCACTTTAACTTAAACACAATGTACACTATATTACTTGTGGATTTTCCAGGTGAATAGCAATTCTTAAAAAAACCTTAACATTTTCATAGCAAATGCTGCTTTTGTGCTAAAATTGCAAGTTAAACATCTCACACGTGACTGTATTCAGCACACTCCAAGGATAAGTAGGGTAAGTGCATGCATGGTCTGTATGCACTTTCCTCGTGGCCACTAGCATCTGCCCAGTCTGCGTGACAGGACATCAGCAAGCTTTACAGCAACGCCGCTGGTTTTTTCCATCTCAACTGTTTAAAAAGCACAGTGTGTTTGCAAGTGATACTTCTGTATAATCATGGTATTACTGAGCACACTTTAGAACACAGCTTTCTATGCTAATTGCAGTTATGTCTGATGGTTGTCTTGAAACGTCACCATTTTGCACCTGAGATTTCAGGTGTAAACCTTTTTCTTATTTAAAGAATTGCTTTGCTTGTGCAAACCTATCTGCAGTTTTGTTCTGCTTTTTCCTTTGATAATTGCTGTCCTGGATCAGCAAAGCAAGCATATCCCTGACAGAAAACTTTAAATGGTTTTGGATACAGGCAGGATAAGCTAGGGCTATCATTCCCTGAAGCATATATGCATACGTTCAGGACTGGTGACTGTTGTAGCACAACGCAGCATCCCTGTACTCAGCCCTGAGTGGGCGTTTGTGTCCCTCCTCACCATGGCTAGGACTCCTCGTGAAGGCTTCGGGCCTTACTGTGCTGGTGTGCCTCACTCGGCGCGTGCAGAGCAACTGGAGTCAGGTGATCAGCACCACAGCACTGCACAGCCAGTGTTTGATATTACCTTTTTTCATCTCCTGTGAATGGCAGTAACAAGCCACCACGTTAACTGTGTTAAGCCATGTTTAGCCGCATGTTAAATACCAGTAGCGGTGATCCCGACAGCAGCCAAACACAAGACTGAAGATGCCCTCACCACTGCACTGAGCAGTGAAATTTGCCCATCGTGTTTGATGCCAGCATGCAAGGCATCATGCTTTAAAGAAAAACTTAGAGCAACGACACATACAGGTCAAAGTGAATAAACTTGTGCTGGTGCATCCAAGTATATTCAGGGTTGTCTGCAATGACTGGATTCCATCTGTCCATGTAACGTTGTTATTGAAACATGAAGCCAGAGATTAAAAAGAGCATGTAAGATTTTAGTGCTGTCAGTTGTTATTCCATCAGTATTTCAGGTATTAGGTTGCAGGAACTTGAGGCTAGTCCTATTGTGTATGATGATATACACTTCTAGCTTCTCTCTTAGACAATTTTTAGAAAGTGTTGTACTGAGTATGATTTGTTACTGCATCTGCATGGGTGCAAGACATTTGGCATTCATTCCAATAATAATAATTTTCCATAAGCCATTTATAACAAGATTGGTCTGCATAGAGGGATATCTTACTTACAGAAATGATTTTCTCCTCAGACTTTTGAAGATAACATAAGAAAAAACAGGACTGTTATCAGTAACTGGATAAAGTACGCACAATGGGAGGAAAGCCTGAAAGAAATACAGAGGTAATTATGATGCAGCTGCAGACATCTCTTATAAACCTTTTAAGACGCATGTTGACAAACACCATCAAAGTCTTGGAGACAAATTCTATACGCACCCTGTCTTTGCTTTCCAGAGCCCGTTCCATCTACGAGCGTGCTTTAGATGTAGACTACAGAAATGTTACACTCTGGCTAAAATACGCAGAAATGGAAATGAAGAACCGCCAGGTTAATCATGCCCGAAACATCTGGGATCGAGCCATTACCACTCTCCCCAGGGTGAATCAGTTCTGGTATGTGCAGAGAATGGAGCCTGACTTCTACCTCCAAGGACTACAGATAATTTTGCTGGTTTGGTATCATGCAAAAGTGCACTGTTTTCGGTTTCTCCAAGTCTTCAGGCGAGTCTGAAAAAAGAAAGCAGCTTAAGTTTTGGAAAGGTTTGCTACTTGTCACATGGTAAGAGTATTGGGAGATAAGGATATTTGTGTGCCTGCATGCTGCCAATCACAACAGTATCCACAGGCATTTCTGGGGTGCGAGTGGGGAAAATGAAGAAATCTCAATAAGACTCTTATTAAGCGCTCAAAATCCGTGTAATTTATGTGTTTACTATATGATTGTAAAAACTGGATCTTGTTTCCTAAGGTATAAGTACACTTACATGGAAGAGATGTTGGGGAATGTTGCTGGATCACGTCAGGTGTTTGAACGTTGGATGGAGTGGCAACCAGAGGAGCAAGCTTGGCATTCTTACATCAACTTCGAGCTGAGATACAAGGAGGTGGACAGGGCGCGTACCATTTACGAGAGATATATCCTTTTTAGTGCATTGCGACAGCTGCCCGAGTTTAGGCCTGCATTCTTCATTTTTTTCTTATCTATTCTACCTCCAGCTACGTCCCTGTGCTCCTTTTTACTGTGGTGTTGGGAGTAAGCCACCATGCTGAGAGCCAGCAGTAGGTATTAAGAGCATGTTTAGTATACGCCTCCAAACCCAGTCAAGTGAATGCGTGTTTTTAACAGCAGTCGTGCTTCCAGCTCTTTTGCAGTCATTGTTTGTTTCAGATTTCTCCCCTTTAAACTTCTCCCTGACCCTTGCCTGATTTTTACCGCTTTTAAAATTTAAGTTTTCAGTGAGACACAAAGCCTTTGCATGCTTAGAGCTGTTTTGTGTCTCCTTGCCAGTTGCATTTTTTGCATATGCCATCTTTGGGAGTCGTTCCATACAGTCCATGACCCTGTAGTCACTGGGAAGAATGCAATCTGAGATGCCCAGTTCAACCACCACTGTTTCTTTAACATAGCTCTACTTGTTATTGTTCATCCTGACGTTAAGAACTGGATCAAATACGCCCGCTTTGAAGAGAAGCACAGTTATTTTGCTCACGCGAGGAAAGTATACGAGAGGGCAGTGGAGTTCTTTGGAGAAGAACATATGGATGAGCACCTGTATGTGGCTTTCGCAAAATTTGAGGAGAACCAGAAAGAAGTAAGACCTTATTCGTAATACATCAGAGTAATACCAACCACCCCCGTAAGATTTCTTCATGAATATCAAACTCAAGGCCACTTAACATTCACTGCAATACTTGTGTTTTTCAGCACCTTATGAGATACTGTTATTGTAGTCTGAGTTAAGACGACAGTTTTTTGCTTAGCTTCTATTTGCCTTTTGGTGACATCAGGGAAGTCTGTTCTAAGTCAAGCAGGCACCAAGTTTGCCAAGCCTGAGAGTAGTGTCATCGGATCAAATATATATCCTCAAATCTGTAAGTTACTGAGAGGTTGTAGGCCTGCATGATAAAAAAATTGGATTAGCCATGTTTTTCCCAGCCTATCTCTTTAAAGTGCCCAGGCCATTAAGGAATTGAAAGAGTTCTGGGAACCCAAACCCACAACTTCTTAAAAAATATTTTAAATATTCCAAACCTGTAAATGAATAAGAGAAGGGCCGTTGGGTATTTACAGATTTCCTCCCCCCCTGCAAAGTTTACTCTTCAGGGAGATCTGTATTAGTCCTGTCCTAAACCAATCATTTACATGGAGATATTCTATGATTCTGTATTCTATTCAATATTGCCAAAAGCTCGTTGAGAAATTGAGGGAGGTCAGAAGCTGCTTTATAAATATTACTCAACTGATACTTATATTTTATGAAAATATGATATATTTTCAGTTTGAAAGAGTAAGGGTGATCTACAAATACGCCTTGGATAGAATTCCAAAACAGGATGCCCAAAATCTCTTCAAGAACTACACCATCTTTGAGAAGAAGTTTGGAGACAGAAGGGGGATTGAAGACATCATTGTCAGCAAGAGGAGGTTCCAATATGAAGAGGAAGTGAAGGTGGGTGTTACAGATATCCTCTGGGCTCATCGTACATCCAGCTGCCACTTGAGGTACACAAGTATCTCATGATACAAAGGCTGACGAGTTGCACATTACCTTTGATGCTCAGTCTGAGAAAATACCAGGAGAGCGCTGGTCTTTTTGGAGGCAGAACTCCACCCATGGGGGAGAGATGAATACTTGCGTTCACAGTTTTTTTTGTTTCTGCATTCCAGTGTAGATTGTGGAGCCAAAGTTTTTGATTGACTTGGGAGCTCAGCACCCTTCACAGTCATCTTAGGGGATAATGCAGTTTAGCTTGTAACTTCTTCACTGCTGTTCTACAGTAACAGTGACAGGACACCTTACCTGGGTGTAAATACCTTTTTGGGAGAAAGCAGGCGTGCTACGCTTATCTACTCTTCACTGAATACTGCGTGTTTCATCACTTCCCTTCCCACAATTCAGGTTGTTTGCCTTCTCTTAAAGAGTGCTTGTAAGTAAAATAAAAATAAAGAAACAAATGCACTTTAACCCCAAAGCTCTAGCTTCAGCATCCTTGAGGCTGACAGTTTTCATCAGTATTCCAATGATCTATCTCAAAGGTGAAAGTCTGAATAAAAGCCGTAAGTAAAGGAACAGGGGCTGTTATTTGTAGTTACTGAAGTTTCTTTCCCATTTCCTTGCTCCCATCTTTCTGGAAGGCAAATCCACATAATTACGACGCGTGGTTTGACTACCTGAGGTTAGTCGAAAGCGATGCAGATGCCGAGACTGTCCGAGAAGTGTATGAAAGAGCCATCGCCAACGTTCCCCCAATTCAAGAGAAAAGACACTGGAAAAGATACATCTATCTTTGGATTAACTATGCATTATATGAAGAGCTGGAGGCAAAGGCAAGTAGTAAGAACTCAGGGCTTTTTTCTTCCCTTCCCAATTATTTTCCTTATATTAAATAGCTACAGATATTTTATAGGAAAACATAGAACTAAAAATATTGTCTGTCTTGTTTTATGTAGCGAGTTACAGAATTTGCTATTTAAGTATTGGGGGTTTTTCTCTTCATTTTTTTCCTCCCGTATATAGGGGAAAATTATTTCCATTTCACTCCAATTCATCCAGAAACACGCTGATAATAAAAGCAGAAGTAGGTCTTGCTAGCCCCATCTGAACTGCCTGTTCAGGCTGTTACCTGAACTCGTAAAATAGTTTTATATTTAACAAAACTCTTTATGAAGCTGTTCTGTGAAGCAGTCAAATTCTTACTATAGTGGCCTCTTGAGGCTGTGTAAGTATTTCTTCTGTTATCAGTCATGTAAGCTTACAGCTGCTCTTTATTCCATAAGTTGTAGTGCAATATACCTCTTCAGTCTCTGAAAGGTATAAAAACACTTTTCGTCTCCAGAACAGGGATCTCCTGGTTTTATTGTTTAATTCTTTGTGCTGAATCTTGTTTTGAAAAGGTGACTCTTATTGATTCTTTGGAAGTTACCATCTTTAAATTGTGCACAGTAAGTAGATAAGTACACTTAAATCGTAAGAATACACGACAACTTGACTTACAGATACCATTCTGTGGTTTTGCAATCATTGCGCAACCGAAAATACAGTGTAATCTTAGCAGGGAGCAAAAGACTTAATTTTGCCTGTTCTTACAGGATGCAGAGCGAACCAGACAAGTGTATCAGGCATGCGTCGAGCTCATTCCCCACAAGAAGGTACGGCTCCTCCAGCAGTTTGTATTGAGTCTTGGATTAAAATTCCCAAGATAAGAACCCTTAGTTTTCTTTCCCCACAAGGTTCTGGTGCATAAGCAGCTCCAAATGGTTATTAGCATGTTCACAAAGACTCTGCTCAGGACTTTAAATATCCCCTCCTGTTTCTCATCATGTCCATATTCCAAAGTTAATAGGCTTTTTTCCAAGCTGCGTTAGATCTAACAGTAATTTACATCATTGATGCGAAATAGCAGGCCACACACCAAGGCCAGATTGCCTCATAAGGATGCAACGCAAGGGTTTCTCCAGTTCTTTCAAATTACTAAATACGCTCTAAGAAGCCAAAATAACACATAGTCAGAGGGTAGTCCAGCACTATTAAACAGCAGGGAAGATCCCCTTTCTGATTCTTTACTTACTTGATCCGGTTGGGTCCTTTCATAGCTGCTCTCAGCCTAGTTGCTCATACCTTCTGCAGAATGCTTGTTGCTCTATCTTATATGGGGTTACCGCCTTTTATGGCAACTGTTCCTAATTGTCCACACGGTCCCAGCTGAGGGAGGTACATTTGATAAACCATCTTTCAGGTGTGTATACCTCATTGTAATTGGTCTCGGGGACTGATTTTTTTTTTTTTTTTTTTGTGGTTTTTTTGCCGGTGAGCTTTAACTAAAATATTCACATGGCCAAACCCTTAAAACAATTTATCAGCATTGCCTTAGAACTTCAGGAAATCTTAGTTCCTGTACTTCCTTTTCTACTTTGTCATTAATCATGTCACCTGAGTATCAACTGTGTAGCTTAGGACTAATCTGTAATTATTAAGAGTTGATTGGCTGTTAATTGATTCAGTGATAGCTGAATTTTACCAATCAATGGATTGGTTTAAAAGCCTTGTTGTCTGTAGGGAAGACCTCTGTCCTGGCCATTTTTCTTTCATCTGTGGTGGAGTATGTTGTCCCGTTCTAGAGAGGTGGTTTTGGCTTATGAACTCTCAACTTCTCAGCAGGAAAACGCTGAGACAAAATGCAATTAGCTATGGTAAAGGCAACAGCTTATATAGACAGAGTAATTATTTTTTTAAAGAACATAGGCAGTGTTATTTACTAAGTTTCCAGCATAAGCATTGCATTGTTCTTTTTCTTTCAGTTTACGTTTGCCAAAATATGGCTGCTGTATGCACAGTTTGAAATACGTCAGAAAAATCTTCCGCTTGCCAGAAGAGCTTTGGTAAGCTTTTTGTTAATTCCATAATTGACTTTAATAGTAACAAGGGAATGGCATTAAAAGATCTTAAATTGTCCTTTATGAATTGCTGGTTTAATCCACTTAAATAAAGCATCCAAGAAGTCTGCAGGGACCAGTATTTACTGTCATGTATGATTTAAAAAGAAGCATAGCTTGATATGATGAATTAGCCACGGGCAGAAATGAATGCAGCTTTCTCGTTTCAGCTGACAAAACACGCGTCTGAATGCAAGAGTACCCAGATCAGCCTACTGCACTTGGAAATTTTTAACTGCTGCTGCTTTGTTTAAATTATACTTGTACTAACAATAGTGTTTTAAAAAGCTTTTTAAATAAATAGGAGTTTTTGACTCTCAGAAATGAAGACCTGCTGAATAGAGTGTTTGAGTCCCAGCTACTAGGTTGCTGATAGATGCAATCACGGGGACTTTGGGCAGGCTCCAGAGCTTCTGTGTGAATCCACTGTGTGAATGTCAGCATGTCGGAGAACAATGGAGTACGTTTTGGCAGCAAAACCTTTTGAAATGAAAAACTTTCTTTCCCTTCAGTTCAGATATTCTGAATGAACTCAGTGATAGCATTAGGAATTTTGGGAGAAAGCTGATGTCGGTAACAGTTGAGGTGGTTTGACTTTAAAGAGGAAACTGATGGGGTTTCCACCAAACCCATGGCACGACAGTGACAGGAGTGTAAACATGAGTGGCCTTCTGTGGCTGACACTGGGCCAAATCTGCCCCCAATGTCTAGTAAAGCTTTGTGTCTTGAGCTCGACTCCTGCTCGTGACCAGAAAAAAAAGCGGAGGGGTTAAGCCCCCTGTGAGACTGTTACTGACTCCCTGTAGGAGAAGACAACCATCTGTCCTGAAGCATGCTGCTGGTCTAGCTTGGCTTAAGATGCCATCGCTCAACATTGCCATAGTCACCAGGCAGCGCCCTGCTTCTGGCTGCCTTTTTTTTTTTTTCGGGGGGCGGGGTAAATGCTGTGGTAGATTCTGGAAAGGATGCTTTGGCCTGTCTAGAAATACAAAGTTTCCTCAGTTTCTTTTAGGCTTCTCTTTTGTTGGTCTTTTTCCCTTGTTTCATTTCTTTTGACAGACTTCTTTTTAGTAGGTCACCTTTTTCTTATTTCGGAAACCAGATTTTGCTGCTGCAGCCATAATACTTTTTTGGGCGGGACCCAGATTTGGCAAGCAGTTTCTTTCTTTTGCAATGAGTTGTCTTTCAACCACCTCTTTGGCAAGAAACCTTGCTCCTGTCCTGAGGTGAGGGTCCCGCACTGTCCCATGCAGAAGGGAAGGTCCAGCTCCTGATGCTGAAGCTCTCACCAGCGTGCAGACAGCTCTGCATTATTGTCACTGGCTGCAGATGGTGTGCGGATTCTTTGTTTTCCCAGGGTCTGAGAGATGCTGGGATGGGGAGACAGGAGATCGGCTGGAGGCTATGCTGCTTAAGAAAATAGTAATGGGGGGGCGTGTGGGGAAGAACTGAGCATCTCTGGAAATAGAAAAAAACATTTATAGAGCTGGAAGGCCATAATGGTGAGCAAACTGATATTCCCAAGTGGTGGTTTCTCCATCTTTAATAAGTACCAAGGCAATCAACGTGTAGGAAAGTTGTGCAGGAGAATTGTAGTAAGGAAATTTGATCTCAAATTTCTGAATTCACATCAGCTTGAGGGAGCAGAGGCTGCAGTGCTTAATAAATAATATCTGTCTTCGGAAGTGACTCAAAGGG
This sequence comes from Gorsachius goisagi, assembly GCA_018403395.1. NCBI lineage: Eukaryota > Metazoa > Chordata > Aves > Pelecaniformes > Ardeidae > Gorsachius > Gorsachius goisagi. The sequence goes on along the minus strand of BOSO01012769.1, from coordinate 24,877 downwards.
TGATGCTCACTGCATATCTGTCTCAGATAATGCCCATTCTTAGCTCTCGCTTTAGAAGGTTCCCAAATTAAGAATCAGAAACTGCTTTCTCACAGCTTGGCACTGTGGTTTAGGACAGACCGTTTTCTTCAGGTGCCAAAGCATGTCAAAAAGGTAATTTTTTTTTTAAACATGATTCTCCACCTATCCATTACTGTAAGCCAGCCATGGCGAATAGCAGTGGTGGTCCAGGAGACAGTTTCTCTTGATGTAATTTGTTTTGTAAGATACTTGGGAACTGCTTAACCTGGAGGACTGGTGCTGTGCTTGCTTCAGCTTTTGATGCAAGATGAAGCGTTCATTTGATGAGCCAGGGTGAGTTCCAACTCGTACCTCGTGGGGGATCCGTGTTATGTAGAAGCATAACAAGTTAAAAGGTTTTCTGCTTTCAGAGGTTTTGGTGGTGTTTATGAACGCTCATTTTGCAAATAGTGGTTGGATTTCATGCTGGCTCTGGCCAGAGTCTTAAAAAAACAAGCTCTGCTCAAAAATGAATTTTAGTTCAAATACTGGAGAGTAAACAGGTGCTTAGAAAATAGACTGAGTTTTTCCCTTGCAAGATCTTTAAGTTTGTTTTGGGGTTTGGTTTTTCTTTTTGCTTTAACAGGGGACATCCATAGGTAAATGTCCAAAAAACAAACTGTTCAAAGGTTATATTGAGTTGGAGTTACAACTGCGAGAATTCGATCGTTGCCGAAAGCTGTATGAAAAATTCCTGGAGTTTGCACCAGAAAACTGCACATCATGGATTAAATTTGCTGAACTAGAGACTATTCTCGGTGACATCGATCGAGCCCGTGCAATATATGAGCTGGCTATTGGCCAGCCCCGGCTAGACATGCCAGAGGTAAGGCGGCAGATGAACTTTACAGTTGGCACAATTTTTAGGTATTTATTACACAGCGTGGCTAATTAAAATGTAAATAACCTACCAGCTTGAGCAGAACCGCTTACCGCAGCGGCTTAGCCTGTGTCTCATCAATTTAGCATCTGTTTCTTAGCAGGGTACACAGGACTATAAAACCCACGATAAAACATGGAGGGGGAAGCATGCTTGCGGGAGCAAGCTAAATGGATTACGTGCACAAGATTTGATGCTGCTTAGTCGTAATCCTAGCTTGTGCGGTCAATTAATGCTCAGATCTCTGAGACTTTCTTCCAGGGAAATTTCACATTTGTCAGTGCTCCTACTCTTTTTTTTTTTCTTTTTTTCCATTCTCTCGGTGCGCTATTACCATAGTGAGAGACTTCTTTTGCAGGTTCTTTGGAAATCCTACATCGACTTTGAAATTGAGCAAGAAGAGTATGAGAAAACAAGAAACCTTTACCGCAGATTACTTCAGCGGACGCAGCATGTTAAGGTGCGTATGGCTACCCAGAACAGAATTGGCCTTGAGTCAGGTCCATGGTGGATGGAAACCCTGGCCTGCTTTGAGTGCATGGCTTTTTCAAATCATTGGTGAACCCAAGTTCAGTACCATGCCTGTGCCACGGAAAGGGGAAAGGCATTTCTCAATTACATACAACAACGGGCATTCCTTATGCGAAAGGCGGCTTTGCAGAAGGTTTCAAAGCAGCCTCTTCCTGACAAAGTAGCTTTGGAATTTTAGCAGCAAAAACACTGCAAGGAAAAGGGAGTTGTGATTTTTCCGGTGTAGTTTGGTGCTGCCGTTTGACTAAATTCAGACAGATTTATCAGGACCCAAAACAACTGCAAGAAATTTGCCAGTGTGGCTTACGTGAATGAAAATGAGGCAAATCTCACGCACGTGAAACAAACGTGAATTTTCTAGGCATCTGCTTGGGAAAAAGTGCTTTGGACTGGCATTGACATCTCTTGCTTGGGTGCTCTGGTTTTTTAAACTGTCACTTAGCCATCAGAGTTCAGAATGGAGGTTGGAGCTTGGTTGTGATTTGCTCTCACCGCAGGTATGGATCAGCTTTGCGCAGTTTGAGCTCTCTGCAGGGAGGGAGCAGAATTTGTCAAGATGCCGGCAGATTTATGAAGAGGCTAATAAGGCAATGCGAAACTGTGAGGAGAAAGAGGAGAGAGTCATGCTTCTGGAATCCTGGAGAAGCTTTGAAGAGGAGTTTGGAACAGAAAGCACTAAAGAGAGGATAGATAAACTTATGCCTGAGAAAATAAAGAAGCGGAGAAAACTGCAGGCTGAGGATGGGGTAAGAGGAAAAATCATGCAAGTGGTCACATTGAATCCTTGGCAGCTTTGTGCTGGGGTCTGGTGCACAAACCACAGGCTGCTATGGTGGGGCTATAGCTGCATACCAATTCTACTGCAGTAATTGAAAAAAGCATTGGCCTGAAACGTGTGCTGCTGAGCCGCTTGCTCTTCAACGGGCTAGGTGGGCAGTTGGTTCAGAGTGAAATATTCACACCAAACACTCAAGGTACCTTTGCTTTAAACTCCTGCCATTGGTAAATTGAAATAGCCGTGGGTAGTGCTGTGCTCATCGTGTTTGTTTGGGAAACCATAGCCAGGCTGTCCATCAAATCTGCCTGCTCGTTCTGCACAGCAGTACTGTCTTACACCCATTCAGCTCATGGCTTTCAGCTGCTGTGGATGGTCTAACAAACACTGATTTTAATTTTATCTCACTGTTATGCTTATTAGAAGCACCTTCTAATAGCTGACATTAACATGCAAATTAAACTTGCTTTGTGCTATTTTTTTTCCCTAGTCTGATGCTGGCTGGGAGGAATACTATGATTACATTTTCCCAGAAGATACTGCCAATCAGCCTAATCTCAAACTGCTTGCTATGGCTAAACTCTGGAAGAAGCAGCAACAGGAGAGCGAAGCTGCAGAGATGGATCCAGACAAAGACATTGATGAAAGCCAGTCTTAATGCATTGCCTTTCCCCACCCCCTTTCTCGGGTATTGTACAGTCTTTTCATTGCTGACAAATAAATGGATTTGGAGAGTTTTACTATTACTGACTTGTGACATTGTTTGGAAAAAAAGCACCACGTTGGAGTTGATTCCCATGAATAGTCTGTTCATTTCCTACAACGGCAAGGCCGGGGGGCCGGTGCAGCTCTTACCAGTGATCTGAGAACTGGAAGAACTGGATGGCAGTTTTGTTTTTAGCACAAGACCCACAGTTCTAGGGCTCCTCCAAACTATCACAGAACGGATGTGTGGACACAGACTCCACAATCTGTAGGATTGTACAGTAGGTGTGTTTATTCAGCGCTGGGCAGCATGGGGGGGGCAATCCCACCAAAGTCGTGCCCATGTCCACTCAGCAGCTTGCCCTGTTTGTTTATATGTAGCAAAGTGTTACATATGCATGGAGTTGCCCAATACACCTATAAATATGCATAACCTGTCCCCGCTTTGTATTAAAATTAGTTTCAAGAGGTCATTTCCATAAGTCCCTCCTGACTGCATGCTCAGTGCCTCCTTGTGGTGGTTGTCGTGGGGATGAAGGCTCCTCTTCATCACCACCAGTAACCCCTTGATCTTGCACAGACTCAGTTGCTCCTTTGCTCTTGCCCAAACTGCAGGGTTGGTTCAAGCCAGTTCTTAAGGCAAATTCCTGGTTCTTATCAGGAACTGTCCTTCGTAAGGAGCTACAAATCTTGCTTCAGTTAGTAAGCACAATAATTAGCAAAACATTTGAGCACTATCTATCAATTCGAATCTTTGGGCTACAAGCAATCTAGACAATTATGCAGCATCTTATCTACTAAGATTCCCTAACCCCTTCTCTCAGTACTGGGTATTAACATGCCAAGACAGCAGATCTGCTTCCTTTAATGAGAGCTGTCTTAACCATTCGTGATTGATATTTTCCAGTAATTCTATAAAATATGTATTGATCATGAGGATAGCTGAAGACAATAAATCCTCTTGACTGCAGTCTGTTCAGTTTCTTATCCAAGTAAGCTTTTATCCCAGAAAACTGTTCTGGAGGGACAATAAATAGAAGTTAAACATCCTGAGACCAGCCCCTAGCAGACCGTAGAAATCAGTACCACATTAGTTAGTCTGTGTTTAAAAATTTGAATGTCCCGGCAGCCTATTGTGGTAAATCATCTACCGGGAAGTAGAGCAGAAGCAGTGTGCCTTGGGGGTTCTCAGTGGGTTTTGTATTTCATGGGGAAAAACACCAGTAAGTTCTCGGGGGCGAGGAGCCCTCCTGTCCCCTTGCGTGGGCTGGTTCCCCGGTCCCGGGGACGCCGGGCAGCCTGCCCGTGCCGTGGGAGGGCAGGGATCGCTGCCCCGGGCTCGCTCCTGCGCCTGGGCACTTTGCCCACCACAAAGAGTGGGGTTTTTTAAAACCAAGTGAAAATGTGCCACAACAACCACCAGAGCTATGAGTCAGGCCTTGGACAAAGCTGCTGTTGAGCTGGGGCAGTTACCATCTGGCCTGGCCCAGCCCTGCCTGCAGCTGGAAACGCGCCCCGTGCTCAGGGGCCAGATCCTCAGCTCGTCACCGTCTCCATCACCGTTATCTTCCTCCTGGGGCTGATGTTTTTGAGCTTCTCCCTTTTGCCTGGTGTGGGGCAGGGCGACCGTGCAGGAGATGCACCCCAACGCTGCTAGGGGAGACCGGAAAGCTCAAGCAGGACTTTGTGGCCCCGGGGGCCAAGGGGGTGGTCAAGGGGCCAGGTGGTTTTTCCCCTTGGATCCTGCCAGCGAGGGAAGGGGCTTGAGGGGGGGTGGAGGGGGTTGCAGGTCAGAGCCCACTGGTGCAACTGGTGCCAATGAGAGTGATTGGGCTTTTACCACCACAGTCCTCTCAGGTGGGAGAGATGGGGCCCAGCTGGCCAAGGAGAGCAAAGGGAGCTCGTCAAGGGGCCGGCCAATCCGGCGGGAAGGCTTAAATTGGGGGAGAGCGGGCAGGAGGTGATGGCCAAGGGGGAGGTGTGCTGAGCTGGGAGGATAGATAGGGTGTGGGTGCTGTGGGTGCTGTGGGTGAGGGACCCCGAAGGCAGGGCAGTGGTAGGGGGGAAGCCCTTGCTCTTTTCCTGGGAAATCCATGGAGCGGCTGCCTGTCCGGAGCGCCCGGGACCGGTCCTGTTTGTGCAACGCTCTGCTCAATCTGGTGAGTCCCTCCCGCCCTGTTTTGTCCTGTGTTTGTCTGGTTAACCTGGCTGGCAAAAAGTTGCTTTGGTGGCTGTCCTTGATCGCTTGCTGGCCCTTGTTCTTCAGGGTTAAAAACCCAGGAATTTGGGTTTGCAAGCCAGCTGTGTAGGTTTATACTTTCTATTTTAAAGCTTGATTATTGTGGGGGGGTGGTTCCATGCCAGTAGTGGAGCTGGTGGCTGTAATGCAGCTGCATGCTTCCACCAGCCCTTCTTCCTCTCTAAATTCTGCTGAGATCTGGCATGGTAAAGCAGAGCTGTTTCATCGTGACAGCTGAGGAGCGTAGTGATGGGGTAGAAATGTAGCCTGGCTGGGTTTATAGTGGATCTTCCACCTTCTGAGCTTTAGTTCTGCAGCATCTTGGTGGTTTGGGGAAGGGGTTTTGTGGTGGTTTTTCTGGTTTTGTTTTTTCTTGTAATGGGAGACCACGGCTGTGGTCCCAGTGCGTCCCAGCATGGGTGCTTCGGCCTCTCCTGCCCTTGCGTTGGGCTTTGCACAGAGGCTGGGGAGTACGGGGACCTTGCGCGTCCTGGGCCTTGGGCACACCTCGGAGCGTCCTGCGAGGCCGCTTGCTGCCTAACGGGAACAGCTGGGGGGGCATCTCTTCTGCTGCAGTCTTTCCTCAAAATTGTGAATTGCTGCAGGCCAGCAGAAGAAAGGACTGATTTCAGCATGGGAATCTTAACTTGTCTTTTGGGGTATTCCTGTCCCTCCTGGACTTCCAAGGTTAAAGATGTGTTCCTGTTAAGCCCAGGACCAGAGTCTGCTGGCACCCCCTGCCCCGTGCAAGTCCCCGTTCATGGTCCCGGGCTCCATCATCCTAGCGCAGATGCTGCCAGAATAGCGAGACCGGTCTGAGCCTGGGGTGGCGAACGCTTCAACACCTCCAGCTTCTCGCCCTGGGCTTTCCAGGGCTGCTCTGAATTTGGATCGGTGAGATCTGTGGTGTGTGTTTAAACGCTGGGACAGCCGCACTGAGCGGTCTGGACTGATCTCGGGTAGGAAAACTGTTCCACCCTTCGAAGCACTAATGAGGCATACAGGTTTAATTGATTTCTCGGGTCACAGCCGTGTTTCCACCTCATTTCTCTCCCTCCTCCCCACGTTACGAGCTTATCTTGGAAAAGGCAGGCAGGAGGGTTTATTCCATAACAAGCTAAGTAAGGTTTATCTGCTAATACAAGTTCTGTACAGGCCATGGTCAAGGCGTGCACTTCTGCCCCTTTGCCACTGTGCGGACACGGGGACGGCTCGGTACATGTCCAGCTTCTCGCAGGTTTTGTTAGAAATTGCTTTAAGATGTTCTCTACGTGCAAACCCTGTGTTTATACAAATAGTTTGGTTACAGCAGGTTTTGACATCCCTTGAGGTTTGATTACATCTAAGGTGGTGGAAGAATGCAAAGCGCGTGGGCTGCTGTGCCAGGCTCGCGGCGTCGCGGGTGCGCGGCCGCAGCAGGCTGCCCGCGGCGCCGCCGTTTGCCTTTTTAGGCTCTTTTTTAGTCTCCTGGAGCTCTGGGGAGGGCTCCCGTGGGTCTGACACAGCACCGGTCCTGCTGCGGCTGTGACCCAGTGCTCACAGGTCTGTGACCATCCCCGCAGAGCTCTGAGTGGACCCACGGGAGGTGGTGGGAATGCCCCGAGCTGGGACGTGCCGGGTGCCTGACCATGGCCGTGCCTGTGTCCGGGTCTCCTGACACCCAGCCAGCACCCCTGGTCGCCCTCCTGGCAGCCGTGTGTCAGAACCAGAGGTGAGAGACCCAGGAGGGGAAAGGGGCTCTCTTCCTTCTGGAGGGGTAAGTGGACACAGGTTCCTGCCCTGTTCTCCCTTGGAAAACGCAGAGCGGATGCTTTGTGCAGAGATCCTATCCTCTCCAAGAGAACTTGGCCAGCCTTGCCCTTCTCTTACACTAAGCACAAAACTCAAGCATTTTTTTCAGCAATTCCAGTATTAATCTTGCCTAGAAAGGTTGGACCAGATGATCCTTGAGGTCCCTTCCAACCCAGGATTCCATGATAATCTTGTGCATACTTCAAAAGTGGGGGTACAGGCTCAATAAGGCTCAGTTTTCCAGGTACCTACAGTGATGGGTTTTTCTTCCCTCAGACTTTTCAGTGCTGAAATGGGATTGAACGTGGTCTGCCAGCATCTGTGCAGGCCTTGAAGCAGATCTCAGTTTAAGAGGGTGGGAAATGGGGGGAGTGAGCCGGCCAAAGGAGCCCTGCTCATGGCTGCGCCTTCAATATTCGATATCGCAGGCTGGGCGCTGAGCGGAGCTGTGGGCGCTGATAATTTGCTTTTGCTCGTGGGCAAGGTGAGGCTGGGGCCGGTGCCCCCCTGCGCCCCCGGCGGGCAGTGGGCTGTGGATGGGGTCCGTTAGCAGCAGTGCCACGCCAGCCCCTTCCCTCCGCAAACGATGTGCTGTTTGGGGGGGCGGGGGGCGGCAGGGGAGGCTGTCGGGACGCGGCAGCTTCCAGCGTGTGACTGCGTATGGTGGGGGCTGCCTGCATGGCCTGGCTCCCCCTCCCAACTTTCTGGGCTTTCGGCAGAGGCCATAAGCTTTACCTGGCCCAAATCGGGGGCCGTGGGGGGGTTGCCGCTGCCCCCAGGGCCACGGGCAGCAATGCCTGGAGGTGGCCAGGCTTTGCTTTAATGCAGCAGCCGGCGGCCGCCTGCAGGTCTGTAAATATGATGCCTGTCCTCTAACGATGCTGTGCTCTTAATGAAAAGATCTCAGCAGCCACAGTGGCCCTAAAACGTGTCGTGGGAGTGAGTGTGAGGTTTCCCAAGGGTGGGTGGTTCCGCGGGGAAGCC
>BOSO01012768.1:0-18142 GCA_018403395.1 Gorsachius goisagi | reverse complement strand
GTTGGCTCATGGTGAGCTTGTCGTCCACCAGGACTCCCTTTGATGGGTTCACGTATGATCTAGGGGTAGCAGATGTTCATGAATCTCAACTGGAAAAAATCACTACTATGGTCAGAAAAACCACCACAGGTTCATACAGACTTGGTGCACATGCCGCATTTTTTTTGAAAACCGATCTATTGCTCACTAAGTACAGTTTCTAATCTACACATTTAAAAAATTAATTTGTGCTGTAAACAAATTGTGAACTGGCATAGACTCATTATGACTACAAACAGGCTGAAAAATACTGTTCTAAGATATAAGTTGCCTGGCTTCTCCTTAGTGTGAAACCTGTAAAACCTGAGGCTTTAACAATTTCACTTCTGATTTTTTAAGAAAAGGTGAGGAAAAAGTGTTAATGGATCAATATGGCAACTAGATGAGTGGAAGCAAAGGGGAGAAGAATCTCACTGAAAAGGAAGGAGGAGGGAAATAGAAAAAAATTGAAATGATAAAGAGAAATTTAAGAGCAGTTATGATGTCAAAAAGGTAACACAACATCCATTGATTGGGCTTACGAGCCACCTTTTTGTCTTAAGTCTCTCAGGGCAGAAAGAAGAATCTGTCCACTAGCACAAAAGTAGCTAATAAGTAAATGACCATTAAAGATAACATGTGAAAATGGTTATAAATACATGAACAACTACAATGAAACTCTTAGGAGAACGCTTAGGTCTTCAACACAATTCAAATTACTTAATAGATGTAAAGCCTGAAAAAAAATTCATATACTATTTCATCACGTTTACAAAGTCAGTTACACCTTCTACTTGATGACAAGCTCATCAGAATGTCCTAAAAGTACTTAGACTATCAGTCCCCATCAGCCTTACGGGACTTTTTTTTTTTCAGAACCTCCCACTATTTCTGATAGTTGGACATTTTGCCTGGTTTTTGAAACTTATTTGTGGTCACTTTATTTGCTCATTTTACCATCACCACTATACAGCTTAACTAGCCCTTTTCCCTTTCTAGAGGTCATGCCTTCCCTTTGCTAGGCCAAACAACCCATAGTTTTTTCATCATTGCTCATAAGGGATTGCACATTCACTTATGCCCATATAAGACAGATTTCCTTTTTCTTAAACACTGCTTAAAAACAACTCTTATACTAGAAAATAATATAGTACACTAGCAAGGAATCCTGGGATCTCATTGCCCCTTTTATTGAAAACATCCTTTTTCATGACTGTTGACTCATACTTTTTCTGTTATCAACTGTTACACTACATTCCTCTAATCTTTTGCCATTTCCAACTAAACAGCTTTCAGTCAATCATGAACTTTCTTATTACCACTCCCTAAGGATATGACCAAGCAGTTGTACTATTAAATTTCATCTCATACCTTGCAGGCTATTCCACAAGGCGACCCAGTTTTTAATCCCTCTTTTGATGATGCTGACTAACTTTATCAGCAAACCTCATTAGCACTCTTCTGCCAAGGACTGTAATAAAAATATTAAATTATATTGGTCCCAAGACTGATCTCTGAAAACTCTACCTGTAACTTTCCTCTAACCTGAAAATTTTCTTTTCAGAGCAGGCCAATGCAATTTCCTCTTTAATGACCTTAAAGTCTTTACAAAATATATTTTAAAATAAATGTTTTTCAAACGTGTTACCTTTGATTGGCCCATAAGGTGTGGGGTTGTTATTTTTTTTTAAATTCATAGTCCATTACTTTGATGTCTGTATTTTTCTCTTTTCCTAAAAGGTTCCATTAAACTCACAAATAGCTAAGAACAGATTAATGTTGGGGGTTGGACTAGGTGATCTCCCGAGGTCCCTTCCAACCCTTGCGATTCTGTGATTCTTACTGCTCTTTTCCTTACAAGGCACTATAATGTAGAGGAGTCCTTGAACTTTATTTAATGAAAGGTACAAAACTACCTGGAAATTTTTTCTTTCCTAAGGAAAAGAAAAATGCAGGGAAGTGCTCCAAATCCTTTTATGTGCTCTTCTTCTGAAATATACACTCTCGCTTACAATGAAGCTTACTATACAGGTGTTGAAGGACTTTTTTAGTAGTCAAGGGAAAAGATTAGATAACCTGGTTTGAAAACATTCAGTCGAGTTTTACTTCCACCCTAGATGAAGCAAGTTTCATACTGTAGGCTTTCCCCCACCACTGTTGTAGGTTAGCTCCTATTTTCAGTACTATTGTCCTAGATGAAAACTGACACAAAAGTTCAATCCAGTTTTAAGGCTTTGCCTAGACTACTCCAAATCTCTAAGTTCACAGGATAAACTTTTCTTCCCCTTATTCTCTTTACTGATGAAGTTGAAAAACACTGAGGTTTTTGACTTGCTTGTTTCGCAATGTCAGACTCAACTTCCAGCAATTCTGATTTTATTCCTAATGTTCTGCATATCTAAGATCTAAAAACTAAGCTCATAAAGCTGAGAAAATCTTTTTCCATTTCAGAAGACTTCTGTTGGTCCCTGGCTTTGCTGTAGCAAGTACTCCAGGCTTTCTCCTTTGTTTCATACACCAATTATAGCTATTTGGCATATTTAATCTAATTACTTTCCAATGTGCTTAAACTCATTCATTTGACTATACAAAGTTGACCTCTAATGTCTGACGCAGTTATTTTGCAGCTGACATACTGTCCTCCTCCTGTCTCTTCTTCATTTACAGTGAATCAGTCTTTAATCTTTGCAACTGAAATATTTTCTAAAACCAGATCGTCTATATCTCATCCTTATTATTTATCAAATTAAAATCTGAAACCGTCAACAACTTCTGTCTGTTAAGTGAATTTGAAGAAATATTAGCTATCATATCTGCAAATATCCAGGCATACCTGACATTACATTTATGTTCTAATCTTCATTTGATACATTTAATTCTCCCATCATTCTATTTTACTCTAACTATCAAAACCACTTAACTAATAGCAGAATGACAGATGTTTGACCATATCCAAGTCTGGCACAACCCCCATTTTTTTTAATGGAGTCTTTCTTACTACAGGCTTCTTGAAGTAACTGTGGCAGAAAAACCTTATTTCTGTACTATTTCCACAACTTCTTTGCAATCTATTGCACCACAAACATACCTGCACCTTCAACAGTAAAGCTCTGGTCTTTGCAAGAGCAGAAGGCAGGCCATGTATTCCTTCTATTTCTTTTATGACCAGACTCAAAAGGTTACATACAACCCTTTCATTAAGTCCACCAGGCATCTACTGCAATCAGTAATAGGTCTTTCTTTGTCCTTCATCTCCACCTTCAGATGTACCTTCACCCCTTTAAAACCTTTATTTCATTTATGTCCCCTTTCCCCCAAGAGTTAGAGACTACAAATAGTGACCAAATCATGATCTGTCCTAACTATAAGTACCAATGAACAAAGAGTTGCCAAACCACCTCATTCACATTTACTCTTCTGCAGGAGTTCCCTTTCTTTTAGATAACTCCCAGCTTGTTGAGTTTTTCCAATGTTTACCACAGTTGATGATCTCTGGAATCACATTTCACTTGCCTGGGAATTTCTTTGGTATTTCCTTCTGTTTTCCAGAGTGTCTGCTTCAGAAAATAAGCATTTTCTCACAAGGAGTTATGAGATTCAAAATATCTGGGACAAAGCGCACGCAGACACAAAATACCAACTATATTCTCTGTCATGGAGAATTTGAAAAACCTCCAATTCAGTCCAGGTTTCTGTTTTGGTTTTTTTATGAATGCAAATCCTGCCACTGGTAGCAGTCCAGTCTCATCCCCCTGCACAGCCTCTGGGCAGGCAAGCCTCACTAGAGACCCCAGTCAGTGAGGCAGTGTGGGCACATGGCTGGGGAGATCACTGGAGAGGATCTCTGAGAGAACACAAAACGCACTGGGCAGGCAGAAAGAAAAGAAAAAACAACCTACTTAAATTTAAAAGGCTTTTAAGGACTTTTGAAAATCAGTATCTGAGGTTTGCTATTGCTCCTGATCATAAAAGCACAGAAAATTTGGTTATCAGGATGATACTGCCAGCTGTCACATTGCCTCTTGTCAGAGCAGCAGCAGGAACTTGTTAACGGCTGCTGGCTGCAAATTCAACATGAGCCACTCATCGTTTCGCGCTCCTCGGAAATAACTGGGTTTTGCCTGGGCAGCATGAGGAACTAACACACAGCACACTAGTAAGAGGCAGTAGCTCCAATAAAAAATCACACTAGAGAGAGTACTTGTATAGGCAGGGTGTTTGTGACTCCCGCAAATAGCAAATTGAGACACATATTTGCTGTTGCAAAGCACGTGCAGCAGAAGCATCTACACACCCGGGCCCCAGCGGGTGCCTGTGGGGGGTGCTGTGGCACCGTTGGCACCACTGTTGGCACTGCCGTTGACATCGCCATTGGCACCACCACTGACATTGCCATTGGCATGGCTGTTGGCACTGCCATTGGCACGGACGTTGTGGTGCAGCAGAGGGGTGGTTCTGGACGGAAAGGAGGGAGCCACCGGGGGTGGTGAGCAGGGTATGCCTCCCCAGGGAACAAGGAGGAGATTGCCAGGGTTGTAGCAGAGAATCTGCAGAGTCCAGATCCAGAGCCGCAGGCAGCCAGGACACCTATTGCTTGCTGGTGACCCCAATGTAATATCTTCATATGATGACCATATTAGTAGATGGGGTGGAGTGCACTCCCAGCAGGCTTGTGGACCACACCAAATTGTGGCGAGCAGCGAGTAGAGCTTCCATTTAGGGGGATTTGTACTGGCTGTAGAAACCGGCTGATGTAAATGTCATCCCACGCCCCGGAGAAGTGCCCTAACTGCTAGAGGGTTTGAGTTTTATTTTTGTTTCCTTGACAGGAAATTGTATACAGGTTCCTCACTCCAAATGACAGTGCAGGACTAACAGTCCTAATTGACAAGTCAGTTTAAGCTGCTTCCTGAGTATTCTTTCTTGCTCACCATTTAAATGATTTGTACTGGAAGTCTGTAAATCTATATCAGGTCTTAATACTCTAAGAATGCTACCTATTACCAGTAAAATGGTACAACTAGTATTTTGAAGGTTCGAGCCTTCAGGATAGTTTTAGCTGCACATCGTGCTAAGCAACCTTGATGTAATCTAAGAGTCATAAATGTATTTGTCAAGGGTTAGAGTAGCAAATGAAGAATCATACATAGCACTCTACCATTAAAAAGTAAGAAAAGCATACAGCTGCACAGCTGATGCAATTTCACTTTGTCAGCTTTCCTTTGTCACCTCGAAAACAAGTCACTGAACGCATTTTGTTAAGGAGAAAAGAATTCTGAATCTAGCTTTGTGTGATGCCTGCTTCAAAGGGAGAAAAAAACCAATGTAACTTTCATTCTTCATCAGAAAAGACTCTCAAAACAGAGGGTGAAAACTGTACATGTTAAATAACTGTTATAACTCTGTTGCAATCATCATATGTCTCCATTTGCTTCCCACTCTGTATAATTAGACATAATTGCACATACATACATTTGTGATTGAATGCCGAATGGAAACATTTGCTGTTTGATTATCTTCCATGTTGCTGCACATAACATTTGAAATACTGTGTTTTATCTGAACATTTTAAAATAGGTGAACAAATACTTCAAAACATCAAAGCTCAACAGCTATTTTTTACAGTTGGTTTATCATCAAAGGTTTTCTGTTCCCGTTTCACATTGTTCACAAGATTAAGTAGTGTCATCAGTTTAGGTGTTACTTCACACTAATGTGCTTGGTAGTGACCCATGTAGATGTAATATATATTTTAATTGAAGGAATATATAGTTAACATTGCTTAGCTCATATTTACAAAACCCAAACCTACAAAAATTTTTGTTCATTAAACATATGACACAGTAGTCACTAATACTTGAAGCTATGAGACAAACTTAGACGATCAGAGCATTAAACATTGATCTTCCTGATTTTGATGCAGAGGAAATAAAAATATACTTAAATTTTATAGCTAAACCACACAACCAGTGATTACAAATTGTCAGAATTCAGAGGTCTTTCTAATCTGACCTTCTGCCAAGCTTGCTGAAAATTTTGGATTTGGATTTTTGCAGGTTGTTTATTATATTTACTCTCTCAGAAGTCATCAAATATATTTTCAGCATAGCCAAGTTAACCATGTAAGTAAGTTGCAAGAGACGGCCCTGCTTACAACCATAAAGGGTCTTGCAGGATAGTCCTCCCAATGACACATTATACAATTCATACTGAATGATTTTCAGTGGCAATAAAGGCCAGTGGTCAGCTTGAATAGTGCAATTCACTAGATTGTGTTAACCAAACACCATTCCCCCACCAAAACAATACATTGTGAGAAGCATGAGCAAGTACATCTCTACTCTGCTTATAGCTGCCTCCAATAACAAAGGAGATAAGAGAGCCAGCTCCACCTTACAGAGGTTCAGTGGAAGTAAGACTGTAGACCTTTGTATGTGTGAGCAAGTCAGAACAAGGATTCAAATACATGTCATGCAGGACCATTGGCATAACTCTTACCACAGCTCTGAGCTTGGGCCCAACGAACACGGGGAGGGCTCTCTTAAAGCACACAACCCTACTTACTGGACTGAGGATTTTAGACACAGTTAAATTATAAAAGCCCAAACCTTTTATTTATTTTAAAATCCATTTAATTGGATTTTTAATATAATTATGGGTTTGTAATTGTCTAGGCATAGTTACAGTCTTAATTTTCACAAGGCTGTAGCCAACTTTCTGCTAGTGAAGATGTTCTCTTTATAACAAAACCCTCAAAAATTTGTGTGTACATTCTAAGATTAGTTGAAGATAGTTTCAAAAAGTCTTCATTCCTAATTATGCAATATCAAAAGCTAAATTCCTTAATCTCTTCTATTACATTTTACTGAACCTTTGCATCATTTTATTCTTTCTGGAAGCTATTCCCAGCAAACCAGCTCCAGAGCCTGCAACCTCTTTTTGGCTAGTATCTATCTTCTCATTTTCTCTATTGTAATTACTCTCTGCTCCTTGATGTCTTCTTCCTGCCTTTGGCTCTCTTTCCTCAATAGCCTGCTCCTGAGGGCTTCTTTCTTTCAGATCCATGTTCCTTGGCTTTAACTTACCTCCTGGTGGTATCTTTTTTCTCTGTGTATGGAGCTGTTGAAGAAAAAGACCTGGGGGGGGGGCGGGTGTGTGTGTGTGTGTGTGGAGCTGAAATAGATAGATAAACAGCCCTCCTGTTACAAGCAGCCATTCAGGAAACTAGGGATTTTCTCCAACCATGTAGTAGCAGCCTAACTAGGAGTGACATTTTTCATATAGCATACTTACGCTGCCCTCCATGCACAAAGTAGCAGACAGAAAAACTGACTTTTGGACCCCCTGCTAGCACTAATAAATTTGAGACCTCTACAGCCTATATCATATGAAGAGACACTGATCATAACTTGTCATCTGTGAACACTTTAATATGAACCACAGATTCACTACACTTCATTACAGCCTAAAGTACAGACCTTCTTCATAATAAGCATGAAAATGCAAAGGGATTTTGATTGTTACTAGATTTTGACGACACAGGGGCCCAGAACTTACTAATAAGAAGACTGTGAGCTATTATTCGGTTTCTTTAACAAGATCAGGCCAGAGAACTCTTTGAACATGGACTTTTCTAAAGTGCAGAAAGTAGGACAAATTCCCATCTCATTAGAAACATTTACAACATAAGCTTTTTTTTCATTCCCTTTAATCCTGCACGTTCTGTTTGAATGAATTCTGCTAAATACCCCTTGAGTATATACAGACTTTTCTGTCATCAGTTTACCTTTTCATATCCATATGATCATAAAGCAAAATTATTGCTACCTGTCAGCTGTCTTTGAATTAACAATAAACATCAGTCATCATTCAAACCTCCCTGGGCATAGTAACTTACTTCATAATCCCATGTGAAAGTGGTGCAGTGAGAAACTGAGAGTTAGAATATGATGTGATAATAGAGACCAAATTAAAAACAAAGAAAAACAAATTAACCTATTTTTGAGCTGATTCTAGCTTTTAGTAACAATAATTTAGCAATCATGGCCCTGAGGCTGGAAAACAATACAAGTTCTGGGACACCAGGAGGTCTCTGAGAGGAACATAAATTTCAGTGAAGCAGCAGACAGAGCTTAGAAGCAAGCATTTTTGTAAAAATTATTTTCCAGCATTTAGAGCTTGTGGGATTTGCTGCATTTCTAAATGTCTTCACAGCATTAATTTTATTAAACTTTTCCATTTTATTCAGACAATCAAACAGCATGTATAGTTCCTCAGGAGCTGTGAGGCACAGCTGACTCCTGTGTAACTCCAAGCACTAGGCCCTATCTTGAGTTGCCACATCTGACAGTTCCAGTCAGAAATTGGGACATTCACTCTTCCACATCTGCTTCATACACAACCGCAGGTCAACAAAGATGTGACTTGGGACATTCACTCTTCCACATCTGCTTCATACACAACCACAGGTCAACAAAGATGTGACTACTAAAACATGAATCAGCAGGAGAATCCACAACAGAACATTGGGCTGGAGGTGGAACAGCCATCTTTATCATCATCTCAGAAATCTTGGAAGACAAGCTGGACAAAAAATGACAGAATGCTATTTTAGTAGAATGCAAATCTTCCTCAGTAACATGTGAATTCCACTGGAGCCTTTGAGAGAAATCAACTTCTGCAGTATCTGGCCTGGCCTGCCTGCCTGCCTATTGCTGCTTAGATCCCTATGAGCTTCTCTTGTACTCCCTGTTTCTTAAGAAATTTCCAGTTCATGTTTCTGATCTCCTGTTTATATTATAAACCTTGTCTCTAATCATAACAAATGTGTTAGCACACATGTATTTGTATGTATGTAGGGGTAGAGAGTGGAAAGAGCCTGTTCATTTCAGAGTAATTTTGAAAGATCTACAACTGCCAAGACATACATACACAACATTCCTTTTTGGAACCTATGCTTATGTTATATGGTCTTTATTAATGGCTGAAGTTTGAAGACCAGGAATTGATGCAAAAATTCAAGGTAGAGATAGGACAATCTTCCTGAAGGAAAAGCTTCAGAATGAAATCTGAAATTTCCCTCTTCTTTTGAGGATGAAGTCAGCATAAGATTACAGCGTGGTCCACTTTTTAGATACAACACACATCTGTTAGCATTTACATTTTCCTGTAAATCAGTTCTTTCACAATAGCCTTGCTAAACTTTATCTTTAAAACAGAAAAATAGCCATCATGACACTAGATTGTAGGTATCTGAAGAAGCTTTGGTTTACAGAATGTCCTGGGACAACGAATCCTGCATTTCAGGAAAAAGCAGGTTTGTGTAAACTCTATTGAGAATTGAATTGAGTACAGTCACCCATTCTGCATGCTTTTGTAAAGTTTCTTTTTTTTAATCAATATCTAATTAATCTGCCATTTTATTACTTTATAATTTGTTATTGTGAGATCCTTTTACAATATCATTTTCATGGACCTTACATAGGTAATAAAAAAACCTTCAGATAAATGGGCAGATATGAATGCATTAACTTGTCCCGATGAAATGTCAACTTTTATACAATTACCTTTTAAAGTTCAGCTGAAAGTGCTGAAGTTCTTACATTCTAAATCTGACAAATTTAGCTTTCTAATCCTCAGTTTACCATCTCTGATCAATGACTTCCAGAATCACATTAAGAAACCTTTTGAGTAAACAATTTGTATGATTTTTTTTTTTTTCTGTTTTCCTCCTTCCCTCACACTTTCTTTGTGCACTTAAGCATTTTGTTGTTGTTTACCATTTATTTCACAGCTGGCCAAAGTCTGGCCAAAACTGTCCCATATAATCACTGTTTACCTGAAAGAAAAATACAAAGTCTCAAACACTGTTTGTCTCCTTTTATCTGAATACGGTACCAAAATATACACTAATTAATATTCTAAGTGTTCATCTTTCAGACAATGGCCTCGATATAGGCCATTTGATAGTAATTTCAGCATCCAGTTAAGTGTGTGTATTATATATTATGCAAAAACATGAGCAAGATGTAAACTCCATGTGAACAGGCGGTCTTTGGACAAAACAAAGCATGATATTGGAACCTCTAGTTTCTGGGCAATGCTCCTGCAGGTTAAAAATTAAGATGATTGTCACACAAATTAAACAAAGTTCCTGGCAATTCTGTACTAAGGTAAATTTTGAACATTCCTCTCCTTTCGGTAATTTGTATATTGTAGTGTACTGGCACGGCACTTAATATGAAAGAAAAAGGAATCTCATAGTCCTAGAAAGGAAAGTTACCAAAAGAAGACCAAAACTCAAACGGAAATATTTAAACAAATTTAGCTCATTAAAAGTACATTGAGAGTATCAAGACCTAAAATGCAGAACTGTTATGAACATCAGGGCATAATATACAAGAGTATATTAAATTTTACAGTATAAAAATACTGCAAATAGATTATGTGAATCCCATTGTAACTTGCATACACATTTTATACACGCAGGTTCCATTTTAGTGAACCAAACTCTCAATTATTTCCTTGAGACTACTGTTCTCAAAGTTAAATACTTTTTGAAGTATTTTGCTGAATCTGGAAATGATGTAACTGAAAGGTTTCCAGCATTTTCAGTTCAAAAATTGTTGTTGTGGTCTGCTGAGAAAACTATGCTCTCATTGATCTACTTGTTTCTGTCCCAAAGGAATTACTGTTTCTTATGTACTTCAGCTGCATGAAGTTATATATATATGTTGTATTACTGTTACTGTATTATTATGTTTCAGCTACATAAGGAACTCCCAAATACCTGAAACAGACACAAGCAATATACATCCCCCCAACAAGTCCTTGTTTAAACTGACAAGGAGTAAAGAGAGTATTTCTAATTCTGTATCAAATGTACTTATCTCACAGCACACCTAAAATTCGTGAAAACGTTCCAAGCTTCCTCTTGGTGAAAAGTGTGTGTGTGTCTTGCTCCATTCAACATTCCAAATGACAGAGCAGGAACTGAGTCATCCCTTGGATTAAAATGGTATACTTCCTATGTTCAGAAGTTAATCTTCTAAATATTAGACCAGCAGTTTTGAAAAGAATATCTGAAACCTGAACTTTAAATGCTGAAGGCACTGGCCAGTTACCTTGAAATGCAGAGTCTGTACGCTGTATGTCTTGGAAGAATCTTACTGTGCTAAGATTTCCTCAGTTACTTTAAAAGATTCACAGACCTATGCTTGATTTTTTTTGCTTCCTATAAAGTTAAATTATTCCATCAGGAAGAAGATGTATCAGTTTAAGATTTAGTGGAATATGACTTTAATTTTCTTACCAGAGCTGTTAGAACCTGTGGTCAACAAAATATATGCTACCAGCTGGGATTGCTATAATAGCTGCTGAATGTCATGTGTATTACTCCTGAGTTACTGCATGAGAAACAAAAGTACATAGTGCTATGTATTTTTTGCTTTCCTGGTAGGAGTTGGAAGCCTGACATAAGCCACTTCATCCTCAGTTGTAAATTTACTCACCCATCAGCACCTTTTCACAGCACTTTGTGCTTCCCAGCCCAGCCATGATACATTCTGATCAGAGGTAAGTAACAAATTAATTACCGTGACAGTGGTCAAACACTGGAATATGTGGCCTAGGGAAGTTATGTAGCTTTGATGGCCATAGTCTAAGCTAGTGGTCAGACCAGAGAACCCCCAGAGGTCCCATCCGGTCTAATTTATTTTACAAGTCTGCAATAGTTGTTTATTGCCAAAGTTAAAAAAACCCTTTGGAAAAATAGTTTGAATTTGGTGGGGTTTTTCCCAAGTCTTTGCTACTTGTATTATTAGTGGGAATACCCAGTAGTTAAAAATTCATTAAGCTGTATAACACTAGGGTCAATTCCTCATTCCTCTGTGGCTGTGTGCTCCACCCACCCTGCTAAGCAGCGATGCAATGGCTGTAGCCAGCTTATGCTGGATTTTGGGGATGGATGGCAACACAATAGCCAAGGTCTCTCTGGAGCAGTGACCCAAACTTCTTGCTGGTATGCAAATATGACTATAAGTCAATCATCTTACTCCATAAATAGTGAGCAGCCCAAAAGTCCTTCGAGCTCTTCTGCACGGCAGCGGTCTGCACACCAGGATCTCCCCTTGAGCAGAGATGCCTCTCAAGGTTACTCCTCGAGGCTGAGAGATTCCCTGCCACAACAGATTCTGGGTAAGTGACTAATAGCATGCTAAACTTTGAAACCTTAGCTAAGTGATATAAAGGATTGATTGCACATATATAATACTTTACACATAAACCATCGATCAAGTCTGGGACCAGGATTGGATCCAGCTGCACCTGGACTCCTCTCTAAGGAAGGAGTTTAGAAAGCAAGGGGATCTTTTCTGAACCTCATGACTCAACGGGAGGGTCTCCCTGACAGTTTTGTCTGACCCTGTCCTCTATGCAATAAATAAAAAAGCATACCTTGCCATTGAATCCTGTCAAACCAGTCGCATTTACCATTGAACCTTGTTAACTCACTGATTTATATCAATAAAGTATATTTTTGCCTCCCCCTCACTCCATCCACGACATCCTCCTAAAACATATTACGTAAATACAAGTAAGGCCTTTGGCCTCTTTTTATTTAATTCCTCACCTTTGAAAACAAGTATAGTAGTGCTACCCTGACTCATAGTACACTACAAGGCCATTATAAAAGTTTTATAGACCATGTTGTGCTAATTTAGACATAACATTTTCCATGCATGAAATATCCATAGATGCATACACAGAGTTATACGACTTCATGAAAAGACTAAACATAAAAATGATCAAGAAAAAGCCATTTCACTGCAGTCTACAAACTTCTTAAGAACATGCAAATTGGTAATATTGAAGTTATACATTAAATTAATGTCTGTGATCTAAAAAACATGACAAAATTATAGTGTTTATCCTCTGCTAATAGTTTACTCCTAGCAAGAATAAAAGCTCATATATAAAATTCATATTACCGAAAAAAGGTGTATAAGCACAAGGTGCATTAAACACAGTCTAACCATATTCATTTTTAGAAATACTTCATATATATTTTACAGGTATTTATGGTATATACAGTTGATTTGATCTCTCAGATATGAAGGATATTAAAACAACACATTCTTCCAGACAGACTGTATGTATTTTGGACCTGCAACTTTTCCATAGAAACAGGCTTCTGGGCCTGAACTGAGTCTTTTCATTGTGCCTCTGAGTAGGTGCAGAGCCTGCCAATACAGGATAGTCTAAAAGTAATGATGTGAATCACACACACATATGTTATAGCATCAGAACCTTATTTTCAACCCAAGATGAAACCACATTTGATTCTGACAACAGTATGAAATATATCAGCCTTTCAAGGTCCACAGACCACCTGCTGTGCTTGTTGGTGATGTAAGACACTCATTCATTAATGAATATGTGAAGAGTTAGAAGTTTAATTTTAATGCTGCTTTTCAGTTTCAGGATTTTCACAGTTTCTTTTTTTCTTAGCCAAAACTGTCTTTATTTTAGGAACTGCAACATGATAGCATATGTCTTTATTCCCTACACAGCCAAACCAGCATTTGATTTAAGTGGAAATTTCTTCCTTAATGGAAAAATTTATCATAATTTTGTCAATATCATCCCAGAGCAATTGCATTTAACTATACACATTAGACCTTGCAGAATGTCTACAGATATTAATTATCAGTTACTGCGGTTCTTTTCCTTTATGGATATCAGTCACTGCTGTCTGTATTTCTGTCTGACTCTTTTCCATGCTGTGAAAAGGAAAAAGCAGATCTTGAAAAGAATGTTACCCTGTCCTTTTCCCAAATTAATCCTCAGGCCTATTCTTTTGCTGGTGATGGAACAGGTCTTATTAAGAGCAGCAACAGTGACACCCAATGGTCACTCACAATTTATATTTCAAACTGCATAGGGAACATGAGGTCCTTATTGTCTACCACTGAAAGTGAATAGCTCAAAGTAGTAGTTCAAAGTGAATTCCACATCTACGTATTTCTCATTATGACCCCATGATAAACATGATATTTTAAGTTATCTTTTAATTTGGATCAGTCACCAATAATAACCAAAGATAAAAACAAACTACTAGCAAAGGAAAAAAGCAGCTTAAGAATCTCACCATACTCTGGAAAAATCATTAATTTATAAGACCACAAGCTGGGACCATTTTCCTAGAGGACACAGAAATACAGATATTCTACCTCAAACTTACTGAAAAGTTTAATGACTTCAATGATGTCCATCAGTGGTGGACAAGCCAGCCATTCAGATTTCCTTGCACTGCTTTGTACAAGGTAAAAGAACAGGATTGTAAAACTACAAAAGTAATTAAAATTTTTCCATCACTGTCTTATCTTGAGGGACTAAATTCTGTAGGAAGAAGCAAGCACTTGAAATAACACATCTCCCACAGTAAAAATTCTCCTACAAATATTAAACATTGTCATTTATGACCACACCCTGATAAACTCCTAGGACATTTACAGACTAAGACAAAGGTATTTATTAAAAGGTATTAATCATCAGTGAATCTTCTACCACAGATCAATATATATGGATTAGCATTCCAGAGAATAAAGACTGGGGGTGGGGGTGGAGTAAGGCTTTTTTTCTTTCCCTAATCAGAAACTTTTTGCCAGTAGTTTTGAATGATTTTCAATAGAAGTCAATAGTTGGTGATGGAAGGACAAAGATCCAAGCAGAACAATGCCAGAGGAATATGCATTGGAAGAATAAAACATGACAGCTAGTCTTTTCTTCCTGTCACAAACACAGATAGCCAGATGAAGAAATTTAAAAAATATGCAGAAGAAGGGAAAGAGGGTCTCAATTTTTTTTGTTTTATGAATACATTCCAAGTGTGTAAACTGCGGGGAAATTTGGGTGGGAACATGAGGGATTTTTTCATAATATAGTATTATGAAACAATACAGGGACTGCTAAACTGCACTGAAAGGTAAGGCATCACTTGAAATCCTCAGATTCCTTCCAGATTTTATTCAAAAGACCATAACTTTAAAAACTGATATAAATTCCATTATATTCCCTTCAATTTTTAACCTGCAAAACACAGTCAGTAAATATTCCTTGGATGATTTCCATAGCAAGACAAATCTCAGCATCCACCAATACCTACTGAGCCATATGAAGATGAACAGTGTAGCTGTATTTTGAAATCCAGGACAATGTAGCAATTGAATTTTAAGTTAATACTCAAAGAGCGAATTCAAGACTGAACACTGGTTTGCAACTATATCACCTTTTAAGTAGGTATGTAACAGTACCCTCACTTGTCAATGAGTGCATTCTTTTGAATTTATTATTTCTGCCCAAATAATCGATTTTGTACTTTTTCTTATATATCATGTACACATATTAGAATGAACATTTAGTTAAAACCTTCCTTAAGATGAGGATTTTAATAATTATATTTCAGATTTCACATGCAATTTACTTTGCATCGGTTTCTTCATGCATTCAGAGTCCCCACCCAGCAATATTGCTTTTTCCTTACTCTGTCAGGAATAAAGTACTGAGCTACCCATTACTTTTAGCTGAGGTATTTCTCTGAAGCAGAAGGAAGGAAGAGCATACTGGAGTGTCAGTTTTCAGAACAGTCCACGCAAACTTGTGCACTGGACCCATCCTCCCTGTGATTACTCTAGTCCTGCTTTCACTAGTGCAGAAGGCATTTCAGTCTTCTGTCATTACAGTTACAAAAATCCGTAACAAAATGTATCCACATTCTATTCAGACCTGGAGCCTGTTTAATGCTCATGTATTCTAAACTATTTCTGCATCTATAAGACATTTTAAACTGTGGAATTTAATAGGGAAGAAAAAAAAAAGACTCAGTAATTCAAGAAGGTTGTTTCAAATAACAATAAAAAATCCAGGCATCATACTAAATTCCTCATTAAAAGTAAATCAGTCTTCAAGAATAACTGTCTGAGTGACACAAAATCAATGGGTTTAGAAAAAAACTAAAATAAAGTCTTATAATAAATTGTGATAGAACAATGTGAACATCATTTTTGTTCTTACCAACATAAGTAAGCTACTCTCATCCTTAGTGATAACTGAATCCCTGATCAGTAAATTAAACATAAAATGCTGAGGTAAACCCACCATCCTTTCTCTGCTGATTAGTTGTGCCAAACAAGATGCACCCGGGGAGAAACATTTCATATTAGTGCACAAATCGCTAAGTGAAATGGTCAGTAACAGATCAAATTCAAACCGGCTCCATGACACCATGTCAAGAATAACACTGAAGTGTTGAAGGCAACTATTTCTGACACCAGGGGACTGAAATTTGCAGGAATTTCACACCACTAAAGCAGCAGGGAACTATCAGTCCAACAACACTTACACGATCAACCAGGTACAAGCAAATCTATCCAGACTAGGTCCTGTCAGTCCTGTAGACTGTCTGCACCCATTTGGGAAATATGAAGACTTACAAGAGGGATTTATTTCCTCACTTTTACTGGCATGACCTGGAGGCCATCTTCTCTCCCCCACACCAGAGGTCACAAAGCCATGAGTTTGTCCAGCCCCTAAGGTAGGGTAGAGCTGAGCTCGTATCTTTAGCCCTATGATTGCAGAGTGAAGGTATCATTCCCTACTACCTCTGTGAGGTGCTTTTCTCCACTTTCTTACAGATCTTGTAGACTTCAACCCACTCAAACATTTCTGTAGCTGACTTACATTCCAGGTATTCTCATGATATCACAGGTGCAAGGCTAAACTGGTGTTTTTCATGTAAGCCCGTAATAATTTATTTTTTGCTGACTTGTTAAATTGTGTTGCCTTGTTTTTCTCACATCTTTACAAGAATTAAGAGATAGACAATAAAAATCTAGAATATCCCCTCAATAAAGCATATACTTCCATTACTGCTGATATGGATTATAAATCTGATCAGCAAGATTTTCAAATGACAGAAATTATATTAAAGCCACAATAAAATGTGTAATGTCATATATGTGAATAGAGCCTAAATTAAGTTTAAGAAAACATACTTCAGCAGCAAAAGAAATTGTACATTGAACTTTTCCAGCGTCCTTCATCCTGTCATAAGCTAAATAGCTCTGAATTTTTCAGCACCACAGAAAAATTTCTTCTGTCTTCAACTGCCCTTTTTCTCCAGTTGCTAACTACAGTAGTAGAATCACTGAAAAAAAAAAAAAAAAAAAAAAAAGGAATTGCTCTCAATTACTTCCAGAATAAAAATTTAAAATACAAGCATCTTCATAAGTTTACACATGGTGCTTCAGGATATGATGTCAAAAGCTATAAATTAAAGGCCTTTGATATGGTAAATATGTAGCTATCCATTATTGCATGTTTATGTTTGCTGGTTTTAGATTTTTTTTTTAATTTTTGCTATTGTTTTATTGACCAGGAAGTGAAGTACATGTCATTAAGTAACTTGTCAGGTAATGATTCAAGGTTCATATATACGGTGAATGCCAGTCCAGAGTACTGATAAGCACTTAATTAGGACTTGAGTAAGCAATGCATAACTCAAGTCTAGAAAAAAACAAAATTCTGGTTCATTCATGATGGTGCTAGTTATCAACACTATGTGTCCCCACAAAAGCATGTTACTGTGGGAGGTACATTACTGGAAGCATGCACAGGCAGTAATTATTTGAATGCTACATTAAGTTAACTGTAGCGCAGGCATGACATCAAGAAGAAGAAAGTATAACATTCAAAGAATTAACACTGAATGAAACTTCTGTCAGCCAGTATTAGTCTAATTTTATAAATCTCTCAGAAGAGCATCAAATAAATGAAGTTTTGTTTATGCAAAACAGATTTCAAAAGTCACTGGAGTACATTTCATTGAATCTCTTTCTTGGCAATAGACCTACTAGTATTTGAAGTAGATTCTGACATATAAAAACATCTCTGTGCTGTAACACATTAATAACTTATGTTTGTAACATCCATGTCCATGATCATGGAATCATAGAATCACAGAATCACAGAATCATAGAATGTTTGGGGTTGGAAGGGACACCCAGAGGTCATCTAGTCCAACACCCCTTGCAGTGAGCAGGGACGCCACTAACTAGATCAGGTTGCT
>BOSO01012767.1:0-14332 GCA_018403395.1 Gorsachius goisagi | reverse complement strand
CTCTTCTGCTTCAGTTTGTGCCCATTGCCCCTTGTCCTGGCGCTGGGCACCACTGCAAAGAGTCTGGCTCCGTCCTGGTGACCCCCACCCTTGAGATATTTGTAGGTGTTGATGAGGTCCCCTCTCAGCCTTCTCTTCTCCAGGCTGAACAAGCCCAGCTCCCTCAGCCTTTCCTCCTAGGGGAGATGCTCCAGTCCCCCCATCATCCTTGTTGCCCTCCTCTGGACTCTCTCCAGTAGTTCCTCACCTTTCTTGAACTGGTGGTTCCACTGCAAATTCTCCCCACCGCTAACAAAGAGGCAGGGCTGGGGGACACACATATATATTAAATCCTTTTAGACAAGTATCTTTTCAAAATAAATGTCAACAGTGGCTTTTTAAAAATTTCAAACGTTAAATGCCAACTCAGTACCATTCCTTCAAAGATTTGCAAACGGTCCAAAAGGGACGTCCCAAAATCTACACTCTTTTTAGAGCAACTGCACCAAACCAGCAACTTTTGGTTTAAATTGGGATAGAGATCGGTACCGGAACAGTGCATGTAGTCATTCTGTGTGCACATTCATTTTACTTGCACATGTAAGCACGCCTCCAAGGTTTGGATTTGGAAAGCAAAAATGTAAACAGAAGCAGTTCTGAAGTATAGTTGGCAGCTTGTGTTTCTGTGTACACTTTCAAATCTGGAAGGCTGCCTGGAATAAATAGAATCAATTATGTTCTTCGACAGTAAGAGGACTATAATTTTAAGGGAATTCTAGAGTGGTGTTATTTAAATCCAACTAAGGGTGCATGCAAACACTTCAAATGAACACCACATCACACCTGCAATCCCTGACCTTCCAAAAACACCTTAAAGCTTTTTTTCCCCTGCCAAAAGCTCTGGGATACCACAGATGGTCAGAAAGGCCACACTCGGAGATACCCGCTGATCAAATGGCATTCTCTTCACCCCATTACAGCCTTCCTCATCCATCCAGCACATGCTCCATCACGAACCTCGCTGAGCACCCAACCTAGCAGCGATCACATTTTGAAACTCCATTCAAAAAGATTAGATGTACATGTAGGAAGAATGAGGGAAGCTAAGCCACAGGGCTCCCAAAATACAGATTCCTACCTGCTTCCAGATACACTTATATTAATGCAAATTTACAGAATCTATTTTCTTATAGGATAGAAATCTCCTACAGTCAAACACCACCACCATTTACAATAAGGGATTCCAAGTTTAGAAAATTGGTTTTTTGGGGAACACTGAGAATTTTATCACTTCACAGCACTGAACCGTGCAGAACTACAGTGGCATGGTTAACTCAATTTCATTCTATTGAATATTACAAGTTACAGCCTACAATTATTTTTCTAATGTCTTCTCGATAACATACAAATATGTTAACTCTGAAAAGGTTTACGTGAGACCAGCATTAAGTTTGCTGCTACTTCTTCTGGAAAGAATTCCTTCCCCTTGAGGAGTGGAGCTCAGTGAGGGAGAAATTCAGTAAGAATTGTACTGCAGGAGAGTTAACGTTGGTTCCTAACATCAGCACTCAAAGAAGGATTTTCTACGTTCATTATTTAAACAAACTAAGCTTGGGACAAGTTAACTTGAGTCAAAACCCCCATATATGCTCCCCTAAAGAGTCCTGAGGCTCCCACAGCCATTTTCACCACACTTTTACAGATAAAAGCCCTGTGCACCCATAGGTCAGCAGGACACCCTGGCAGCACTTCTTCCACTGCAAGTGGTTTTGTACATTAACATTTTGCCAGAAGTCTCAAACAGGAGCGTCACTGATCCAAGTTTTACATGTCTGGCTGAAAGGAAGGACTGGCACCCCTCAGTACAGATGGAATCTACAGGACAAGAACGGGCAAGCGAGAAATGGACTTTCATGAGCTCTTCTATCAGAAAGCATAGAGAACCCTTCCTTGCTGAGAGAACACGTTTTTACAGATTATCTGTTTACAGATTAGAGGAAGTGAATTGATTTTCACTGTCTAGAGATTACCCACAAACATTCTACCAACTCCACATAGATGTCAATATTGGGCAATTAAGATTATATACATAAAAAAGCACCCCACCCCCTGGTTAACTGATAAGGCTTTTTTTCAATCTTTTGTAAATTATCCGTGGGCATGTTCTCCGATGAGAGGAACTCCATCTAACATTAACACAAATGTCTTATAAAGCAGGTGAAGACCCACTGTGCAAGTCTGCGGGCCAGTCTGGGGCAGGGAATCTTTGTTCTCTTTCGGACACTTATCGTAAAGGTTCTCTGCCATCAGCACAAGCACCTTCGGGCTCTGCAAGAAGGAAATTCTTCCATCTGCGATGTACCAACTAGCAAGAAATCTAGTGAGTGCAGCAGAAAGTGAGAGGCAGAAGTGTGCTGCCCTCTAATACTGTATTAAATGTACAAAGTACAGGATGCTTATGCAAAGAGGTACACATTCCAGTGACTGAGAACTGAATAATTCTGCATTGCTATAAACATCAGCTAGTGTTTCAAAATCAATTCAAAGTGACAGACTAAACACTCATTACAATTTTATCAATCCACACTTGAAACTGAATTACTCATTCAGTAAGCTACCACACTTTAATTGAAGTCCATTAGTTTTTCCAGTCACAAGACAAATCCCATTACACTGCTTTCACAGACAGGACACAGCAATGTTTTATAATCATTTGCAGTATATTTGGTATCAAAGATCTGCTCATTAGGATGTGTGTCTAGATTTAATTTCCAGGTAGAAGTCCCCTCTGGACTCTTAGTATTGCCTTACAAAAAAAGTCTTCTACTCATTAAGCAATCCAGCTATGTTTATAGATTCCCATTTACCGCACACTTGTGCATGGGTTATATGATTTTCTTGATTCCCTATCAAGCTGACAGAAGCATCAGCTACAGAACTGTCCCTAAATAAGCTTTTTTTTTTTTTTTGAACTTTTGTGGAATGCCCAAACCAAAAGTTATAGGGGGGAAAAAAATTCCTGGGACAAGAGTAACACTTTTCAGAATGCAAAGCCTCCATTCCACTTGGTCCCAGACACCTCAAGCTTTCTGAAGACCAAAATCCTTTCTTCTCCTCTTCAGACACATCAGGCACTCCAAAACTCACGATGAAAAAAAACGGGCAGAGTTGCTTGCCTAATTTTGCTGCTGTCCAAACCTGCTGTGTGGTGACAGCAAGGCTGCCCCACACTAGATATTTTCAGTCCTGTCCTTTTGTTCTTCCTGCTTGCCAAGCTGGCATTTTTCCAAGATCCAGGGAGACTTAGTACAAAGACATCTGAAATTGTCCTCTATGAAAACATTACTACACACAGATTTAAACAGTAGCAATGTTGCTTTGGTTTGACTGGAAAGCAGGAGACTGGCATTGCAGTTACGACTTCACAGTTCTTACGTATTACTGTCGCCCTTACGATTTCACAGAAAAAGCAGATACACAGAATTGCTTATCTGATCCCAAGCAGCAGCTCAAGAGGAACAAACAAACAGAAGGATTTAACAGCCAAAATAACATGAACTTAGCATTTCATTTACATCTGAAACAGGCAAGTATTTCCAAACACTACCAATTTTACTTGTAGTTACCTATTTCTTCCCCCCTACAAAAAACAGTGCTATGTACTTCACCTTGTTCTAGACAGAGCTAAACAGCCTAACCTTATTGGTAGCATCTGTGGAGTGATAGTACAGCAGAGATAGGAGATCATTCTTTTCTGCGAATGTAAAAATCACACTGGAAATTAGTGGAAAGAAGTTTCAGTTTAGTTAGACATGAGAACATGGATTGACTTAGGGACAGAGTTTAGTGGTGGGAAGGCAGGGTTAGGGTAACAGTTGGACTTTATGATCTTAAAGGGCTCTTCCAACCCAAACGATTCTATGACTCCATTTCAACACTGTTTTCTTTACAGTTATCTTACATGCACATTTTTTTGTTTTCCAGAATATAATATTCTTGGATTCTGGTTGTAGTGACCTTCAGATACCATGAATAAAATTAATGGTGAGGTCATCCTGAAAAAAACCAAAACAACTCACTATAAAGTATTGTCAAAGAGGTAATATATTAAGTATGTTGTCTGCTACTGGAAAAATACAGGATCAAACAGCTGGAATGAAAACAGGATGAACAGCTTAAGAAGATTTACTGTTGTTGGAGTCTTTTTTTTTTCCTCTGAGAAAACCAGAAGACCTGTGTAAATTCTTATTTTCAAACCCCCTTGCTTGCCCTCCCCCACCCATGCAGGCATATTGTTTATAGCTTCACTTGCTATCTGGGAGCCATGAAAACAGGATCACGAAAAAGAAACATTTGCAAGTTGCTGGTGACCTCTACAACTCCCACTACGACTGTGCTTTTTCCCTAGGGATCCCATGACATACCAAGAGCAGAATGTCTGTCCTAGAACATTTTCTTCCAGTTAAAGGCAGATTTTTTCCTCTTTGCTAAACAAAGGAAAGCCTGGAATTAAATCTTCCTTTTTACTCCAAAATCATTCAGCAATTGCATTTCTAGCTTCTTCTCAAAAGAGAGGATTTTGTTATTTAAGGAAGATGAGCAGTTGCAAAGCACGAAGAATTAGAAAAGCAACACACCTTTTCTTTACACTTCACATACCTGTTTGCTCATCATTTCAATGATCAGCTCAGCTTGCTGTGCAGCAGGATGAGAGTCCCTCTCCCACCTGGCTGTGTTCTGGCTGGAGCTGTTCCTCCACAGCAAGATGCGCGCTCCAATTCTTTCAGGCTCTTTAAATCAAAAGCCTGAAAGTTTGGCAACAAAATCAGAGCAACGTGCCGTTTTGTACCAATAGAAATAAAGTCTTCCTCTGATTACATGTTTTTCTTTAATACTCTTATGTGGGTGACAAACCTTTTTTTATGTGAACATCAGAAAGAACATAAAAGCACACAGCAAACCATATTCTGCTCCTCACTACAAATACTAAGGGCTTCAATGTCAGTTTTCACACGCAGAGCTGTTCTGCTTTTGGAAATTACTGCAAGATGACGTAAACAAAAGATTACTCCAGAACATCTTTAATGAAACTAGATTAGATAGGCAATGAATGCTGAATATATATATATAAATACAAAACTCCACCTTAAAGAATGCTGTTTAGTTTTCTTTTGATGTTTCTTCCCATCCTCCCACTTTCCTGGGATATTTGGACCCCAGACAGTAAACAGGATCTTTAAGAACAGGAAGCGCTGGCACACAGACAAGGCTGAGGAGCCGGAGCAGAGCAAACCCAGGTGTTCTGTACTCTGGTCTGAATCTTCACTTAAGGTGAGCAGCTGCGTAGCAGAGCTGTGGCTCCAAAACTGAGCTTCTCCTGACCCTGAGCCGCCCGGTCACATCACCTTGGCTTTTAGAAGTCACTCTCTGCTGCAGCACCTGCAGCTGTATTGAAAAAAAGAGGAAAGATTTCCTCTCCTGCTGTCCCTACCGAGAAGGGCAAGGAAAGAACTGCAGTAAAACACCAGAGGTACTGCGGTCCTCACGCGCTACCACAAGCAACAGGACCAAGAGGGACTTCAGTCCACAACATTCACCTGACCAGCTCCTCTGAACAGAAGGCAGAGAGAAACACGTGTTCGTAAGAAAATCTGACCAAGATTAGGCCCACTTCTGCTTAATTTACATCCATCTTTACTCAAAAGATCCACCCTGTGAGCCCTTCCTTTACTAAGAAGCAGCTGAAAAAGACATCAAACTCAGACTGACCGCATATTGTGTACTTCCCACGTCACAGTTCTTAGGATGGAGTCCGACTGCAACTTAAAATTGAGATAAAGGGTTTCTTCCTTACTAAATTACTCCAGATCCTGCAACCAACTAATGTGTAAAAAAGCTTTGGAGTGGCAGTGGATAGCAGTATTTTTGCACTTTGCAGATTTTTAATATTAAGCATAGAACAGCGAACTGGAAGACAGAAGTTCCTGTTCCATAACCTAAGTATAAATTAGCTTTCCTTTTATTCTACCTTAACTGACTTCAGTAGCTAAACAGCATTTATAGATGTACGGGTTTAGTCTGCATGGACTTACTGAATTCCACTAGCAAAAATCATTATCTTTTATCTACTGGCAAACAGAGGCTGGGGGGTGCAACTTCACTTTTGATAGAGCACTTGTAAGGAACCCCATGCCTCAGCAAAAGCCATGGAAGGAGGTTTTTCTTTGTTTAAGCTCCTAAACTGAGAAAACAAAACAATACATTCTCCATTGAGATATTTCTTAACTCCCTTTTTAAAGCTATTTGTTGAGAGAAGGAAGTTTGTGACAGAGTTAACAGAAAGGCACAGCCACCTTAATGAAAAACTTCAATTCTGCAGCTGAACGCCTTTGCCCGATAAACAGCTAAAATTAATACAGTTCTTAGCAAATGATCCATGTGTCCCTGCATAGGACAAAGACAGCAGGCAAACAAATCCAGTTGCTTGCAAACCTTGCAAAAGTAGTTACCTACTTCTACGCAAGATATAATCACGACAGGAAAATACCATGGCTTTCAGGAGTCAGAAATAATGAAGCACTACTCCCTAGTAGACTTGTTTGTGATACAGTGTCAACGGTGGTCAACTAAACATTTATTTAGCAGTAGATGATAACCCTGCTGAAAGGTAAGCACCAACAGTTTTCCATAAAAGATTATCAACAGACCTTTATTTACTCCAGCAGTGGCACAGCGGGATACTATTCAGCTGCAAAGCATTCGGCACCACCGCAGGCTCCTGTCAGGCTTCATCTCCCTGAAGGTCACAGATCACTTCGGCGTACTGCACCTAAGCGCATTGGAAAAACTGGGCTTTCCACGAGGAACACTACTGTTGACCAAATTACTGATTTTGTAAGTGTATTTGACTACAAGTTACAAAGAAACCAAAGTTTCTCTGAAAACTTAAAGGAGCATAGGTTTATTCTTGCTCTAGCGGTTCACTCTGGTTGAATTAGGGCTCCTCCCTGCATTTACAGGTTGAATGCCAAAGCAACAACCATGACTCGTGAGACACCAACATATTTGAATTTGTGTTCAAGAAGTACAAACAAACATGATTCATTGTGGCTATGTACGACATGAGGTCCTGCATGCTTCAGCCTGAAGTATAAAAACAGATACAGTAAACTGTGGCAAACGGTTCTTGGGCAGGCTTAATCAAATATTTATCATTTCTGTACATATCTGTCAGAAGCATCTGCTTTGCAAAGCCTACGTTGTGCAAACACGAAAACATGATTTCAAGTGTGGGGCTACCGACACATTAAGCTTGTTGTCAGTACATGCCTATTCTTCAGGCTGTTCCAAATTGTTTCTCTAAGGAGGTCAGGGTACCAGCAATTTGTGTTTACTACATCTGAAAGAAACAGCTACTATTTGCCTAAACAGACAGTATTTGCAATTAACGTGAACTTTCCAAAGAAGAAAGTGACATAAACTCATAGGTATTTAAACAGTGAATACCAGCAACATCACCACAATAATTCGAGGATTTCTTAACTTCCCAGCTTGGGAAGTCACTTTCATACCCAGCATAAATGCTTTGAGACCAAGGCACAAGCTGCCTACTGCTAGGGTCAGAGCTCCGGGAAAGGGCTGCATTAAAAAGAAATATCTTCATTTTAAAAAAAGCCAAAAAGATACTGGAAGTAGTCAGTCACTGCTATTAAAAGAACTTTACACATCTGCACAAACAAGGAAGTACTTTTAATACACAGTTCTTCGGAAACATTTCGTTAATGTTTTTGTAGGTGTGTGTATTCAAAAAGACTGAAAGCAGTTTTCGGCCTGGTGACAGAACAGGGAGGCCGCAAAAGCTTAAACGTTTTGAATTTAATTTCAACGCGTAAACCCCATCAATTAGGGAAGGGTGACTATATTGCAAATAATTTTTTTTTTTCCTCTTCAAATAAATAACCTGCTCACGTACCAAGTCAGCAATAGATTAGAAGCTGTAAGGGTTACATATCTCCTGTGGTACAATCCTATCTGCTGATGTACAACGAAAGGCTTCGAGAAGAGATGACGAAAAAATAGCTGAAGGGCTGGATGGCAAAGGAATTTGACAACACAGTTAGGGAGGGTTTCCACAGTCAGGCATAGGTTTTGCTATCCTTTTCTTTACGTATCAACTCTGCGTTGTGTTGCTCACAGGCGTCCCCTTTCATCCTTTATCTCTTGGTGGTAGTTATGCCATCGTTCCCTACGCGTCAAAACAATCCAAGTTGGAGGTATCTAAGATCAAGGGAGTGCTGCTGAGCAGAGATAACAGCCATCAGTGCTTTATCCTCCGTTTCAGAGCACGTTGAAGAAGACAAGTTATTGGAATTTTACTAACCGCAACCTTGGTAAGCAGTTAAACATCAGAAAAACAGTTAAAACTTTACCTCTCAAAATGTTAAAATCAACTTAAAGTGCTTTCTTTTAGCTAGCAACCACTTCTCAAAAAAAATTCACGTAACTGATTATGTTTATCATCTACAATGACAGCATTTCAATTACTATTTTACACCAAAACACAAACATGATTTATTATGAATCAATCTTGGTAACAAACTCACTAAACTAAAAGTGGCACTCACAGGCACCCTATTTGGACACATCCGCAATTTTACCCCGTAATCAAGACTATTCAAGATGTCTAGATGCTGCTTAAAAATTAGCTCCTCCACTTAAACACTAGAAGTTTTCCTGGGACAAGTGCTCTTCTACAGTACTTGACATCAAAATCAAAGGAGATTTCAGAGGCGACAGGATGAAACTGCAAGAAGATAAAATACAATCTATTAATCACTGTTCTCCCACCGGTGGAGACTGCCTTGATAAAGCAGCGAGTGGGACCGGTTGTTCGACATCCACATAAACTTTTCAGGAGGCAGAAGGGCCATTTTCAGTTTCGCTAGTATCACTTCCACTTTTATAATTCAGCCACAACATTTGCTGATTATTCGGTTAGGAGCTGGGAACATAAATATAAAAATGAAGAATAATTGGTATGTTTTATCTTCTAAGCAGCTTAATGACCGCAATGAGCATATTTCAGAGTATTATTTGGAATGGAAGTTTTTGCTCCCCTTTTCCCACAGGAAGCTAGCTCTATCTGGAAACTTCTCCTTATGTTAGCACTATTAACTTTTATCTTTTAAACTATGCCTGTAGTCGAGTGAAGTTAGCGTTTTCCAGCCTTAATGAAAAGTAATGTAATGGCACAAGCACCAAAGCTGGATAATAATGAACCTCATGACACAAAGCATGTTTGAGTTTGAGAAAGAAGCAATTCACCTCCCCTCCGCACGCTCGGCGAGCCAGTCCCTACTCTATACTCATTCTTCCTTTTTTTGTGCTTGTCTTTTTAAGTGTTCAGCCTTTACTTTGCCTACATCTTCGCAGAGATCCGTTTCATCACTTTTCTAGTAAGACAAAGTCCCAAGGTACAGATAATTTTGTTCTCTTATGATTCAGATTGCAGAACAGGCACGTATTTCTACTTATGGTTGAAACACTGAATCTTGAGTATCTGCTTTTCAGTAACGCTCAAGGTTTCTTGCATTTTTGAGGATGTTTAAGAACTTGTTTCTTTGTTGATTGCCAACAGCTAAAAGATGGAATAAGGTTGCAACAAGGAGTAATTTTTTGCTCAGAGATTTAGCGTCCTCTGCAAGGATCCATGGCTAAGCAGCTGATAGTTCAAGACAATTTTCCAAGACAACAAATGCAATCTCAGCAGAAAATCCATGCTTCTGGAAGGAACATGACCCAAGTTAACAGCAAGATTTAAAAATCAGGAACAGTCTTGGAACACATTGGGCAAGAGTCATTCATCACCATGAACTGCCACGTTAAGTATTGGCAAAACCCCAACTTATTAGTATGGAAATAACAAAACCAGTTAAGTCTCAATGACAGATAAGTTTCATGACATGTTGTACAACCTAGGAGGCAACCTTCCAATTTTCCCCTTCTTTTCTGTTTGGACTTTGAGAGAATGCACCCGAGGGATGTTTCTCTACGTTTCTTTGCCTTAGAAAAGGGTCATAATGTACAGCCAATAGTGTGACTCAGCTGTCTCAAAATTTCAGGGAACTTTACAGTAAGTCTTAGTCAATTCATTAAGTCTCCGGTATTTGACAAACACACTTTGGGGTTCCCAATCCTCAAAAGCAACATTTACAAGCATTTCTTTAATCGGAAGCTGTAAGCAAAACTGCCAATGCTTTCCTACATAAGATCTGTGAAGATAAGTTAATTTAAGGAAATGCATTGATGGGCGGACAAAAAAATACCCAAATCGATCTCTGAGTTATATCTGACCTTCTGGTAAAAAGCAATGGGGTGTGAAACAAGAAAGCGCTGAACCTTAAGTTCTACGTTCGACCCAACTGTTCTTAAACTTGACCACAGCAGTAGCCCTTTGCTTCTATCGCTGCAAGTTAGCAACACGCGAAAGCTTCAGCAATGCTCCATCACTCCCGCCCCTTCTATCTCAGAGGTAAGCTGGTTTCTTTGAATTTTGTCTTTACATTTCTAGAGTTCAGGTATGCGAGCACCGTTTTTCAAAAACGGACTACAAACATTCCCAGCGAGTATACTTGATCAATTATGCCTGCTGAGTGCTTTTATTCACTGCTTTCCTGGCTGTAAGAACATTTCTAATAGAGAACAAGTGATGATGTCCACTGTCCCTCACATTTCTTGTTTGAAATACAGTCCAAGAAGCCTGTGTCTTTCACAAAATCCACATCCAGAATTAATGAAGAAAGTACTTTTCTAGAATTGAAGTGTAAATATGTGCTGTGTAAAAATCAAACAACATGCTGGCTGCAAAACTGTTAAGTACATGCTTAGATGGAGAAGATAGAGCCAGAGTTACATAGACCTAACTCAGTTTACTCCATTTCCATTTGACCATAAGTTAACTTACAGGATTTAAAAAAAAGAAAAAGATGTTTTTATAAAACAGTTTGATTCCCTCTACCCCCCAGTTGGGCTTAGTTTTGTGTTGGTTTTTTTGTTGTTGCAGTTTTCTTGTTTTGTTTAAGTTAATACTACAGCAATGCTGCAGGAAAAAGGTTAATGCTACATAGTATTATTTCTGGTTCATTTAACACTCCATTAACCATTCAGAAACAGATTTCTAGGATAACTTCAGTTGGAAGGAACCTCTGGAGGTTACCTGGACCAACGCTGTACTCAAAACAATTCATACATGTTTGGTGCCCAAATAAAAATCAAGAGAAAAGTCCATTTCCTTTCTCCACTGCTCCCATTTGGATTAAGATGTTACAAAGAGAAACTTCTAACAGAATTCTTTGCCATGACACATTCAGCTGAAAAGGAAAATTCCCATCCAGTTTTAGCGTAAATATTTTTGTGGCCTCTTCTAGCCATAGCTACAACTTCAGACAGGCATCATCACTTGGAGCAGCTGGGTGTCTGGCTTTTTAAAAGGATGAGACAAAACTCCTACAAGCATGGAATGCAACACAAAGCCCAACAAGCCCTACCTTCACTTACACTACAAGCCACAAGCCTGCTTCTTCAGTTCGCCAAAGTGCAACCTCTTGTCCTTTCCCTAATGCTCCCCTTCCAACTCAACCATGCACAGAAAAGACACATGGCACATTTTCCCTCAACTGGGAGATTTACTGGATTTCACACATTTTTCAGTAATTACAGAACAGCAAGACAAAAGTTACTTTTATAATGGTATTTTAAGACTAAACTGGAAAGACTGATTTTGCAATGTTATTCCCATGCCAGTTATAAATCATAAAAATCACTTTCCTCATCAGTATCAAAATTTAAAAAAAGAATCCTAGCTTCCCCTCGCCCAAATATAATATTTTTCAAATGTTCTATTAACTACAACCTTTGTTAACCTTGACTAATGTACTCAACCAGGCAAAGCAAACCTACACAGGATACCCATCTACAAGATGCTGGTATTTCCCCCAAAACAGGCAAGAGAAGCAACAGTTTTCTATTTGGAAGTGACTGATACTGGCAAGGTGTTCAGATACGAGAGTATTCCTGGTACCCAATGAATCTGCACCCATCTACATACTGAATTTAGTTTTTACGTACAAGATTTCTAAGAAAGCAGTTTTCACAGACTCATCTAGACATTTACAGAGAGCTTTAATTTCTTTCCGAGTTAAAACGATGGAGATTATCAAGGTCGTTCAAAATTGTATCGCACATGACCAACCCATTAGAAAGCACACTACACACCTGAATCCGAGCAACAACTGTGATTGGGAAGTCTATTTTTTTACACGATAACACCTTTTAAAGGTGTGGTTTTCTTCCAATAACTGGAAACCTCTTACTTGGTCTTGTGCAACAGCATGATGGTAAAGCGTGAAACCCTCGCTGGTGTGGAAATTCCTATTCTAAAGCTTCCAGCAACCTTTAAAAAGCGAGTTATCCAGGAAGAAGTATCCCCCATTTGCTTCCAGAAAGCAGGAATAGCTTGATTATCAGAGAAACAGTTAACCAAGTAGTGAACTGCTTTATGACTTCCAATAAAGCACAATTGCTTTCTAAACAGCTCAGCTACACCACCTTTCCAGAAGAATACTCCAGGAAAAAAACAACAAACCACTCAGTTTCATTATTCATGCAAATTAACTGCAACAAGGAACAAAACAAATTTGCCCTTAACTCAGAATCACAATTTGAAGCAGCCAAACAACTGAAACACCTTGGCATGGATTTGTAAGCTGGGCTTAGTGTGATCTAGGGAAAAAAAAAAAAAGCACAAACCACTGTCTCCAGGTTGCTAGGAACAGCATCAAGTTAACACCTATGAAATGCAGGGCATCTGCTCCAGCCAAACTGCAATCTGCTCTAGAGCTGCAGCTCTGAAGCAGTAGTATTTATTGTCCTAATGAAAAAGCAGAATATTTCACGGATCACATAAGGAATTGCGTGGTTTCAGAAATTCCCCTGTAAACACTATGAGCTTGGTCAATGTGTGGTTTGTCTACATGATAGCATTGCCTAAAATATCCTTCCAAGTAACTAACCACTCGGGAAAAGCTTTCCAATGTTATTGTTTGAGAATAAAGGTAGTTACTGTGAAACTTTAAGTTCACACGGGACTTTATTTCAGAGCAGCCTATCTAGTCAGTTCCCCATAGTAGACAAACCATTAAATCCCATCGTTCTCAGTACTGGAATATTCCTAGGAACTAACGATGTTTACGCACAAAAAGAGGTGGCCTTTGATTCTTACACTGCATTACAGAACTGCAGCATGGAAGCAACAAGCAGGAGAACTTCTCTATAAATGAATTGCGAGAAATTCAAGAATGATTCAGATGACAGTGGGAAAGCTCCTAATTTTATGTGACGTGGGGCATTTGAAAGCCTGGTACAGCCCAAAGCTAGGATGTGAGGGTACAAGTAACTAACAGAACAGAGCCCAGGTTTCTTTTATTAAGCACTACAAATCCCAGACTCAGACCCAGTTTACTGCTCCTTTACAAGTTTGCTGCAGGGTGCTCATAACTGCAGAATTCGCTCAAACAAAGCTTTATAGTCCACAATGTCCACTTTTAAGCATATACTTCCCCCATGCTTGTTCTGAATACACATTGTTTATGATGGAAACTCTTTTCAATCACATTTGTAAAGCCAATAAGAAGTTTAAGGTGAAAAAGAAAACTTACAGAAACATAACAGTAACAGCAGCAGAAGTAACAGGTCTGATACCTTAGTAACTTCAGAAATACCGAAAACAGCAACAAAATCCCCAAAGAAAAACAAACGTGCAGTTTATATTAGTTCAAAGTTTTGTTAACATCCTGTCTACCAGAAAGCACGCAAGTATCGCTAAGAAATAGCAGGGTCGTACTTAACACCAATAAAACCAGACCCCTGGGTAGCCTGAAATAAAAAAGATTTTACAGGTGGCAGAGCGTGACAGCGTGCTGCAAGCCGAATGCAGCTGGGCGCGGGGGACGGAGGGGACACCGCCTGTTCGGCACGCACCCCACGGAAGGGCTCCGCTCCTGGGGTCACCAACCGGGAGCCTGCGCACCCCCACCGCCAGACCTGCTGGACCGTGTTGAGAGACAACGGCTGCGCTCCGGGGCGAGCCGCAGGAGAAAGCAGCGACCCGCCAGGGCCCTTCCCCTCGCAGGCCACGTCCCCAGCAGGGCAGACCCACAGACGAGCACCCAGCTCCCCCCGCAGCTCCCCCCCCCCCCCACCGGCTGGGCTGTTCCCTCCCGCCGCCGAAGGGGAGCGAAACGTCCCGCAGCCTGCGGAAAGCGGCGCCCCCCGCCGCCGCCTGCCCAGAGCGCCG
>BOSO01012766.1:0-31225 GCA_018403395.1 Gorsachius goisagi | reverse complement strand
TACGAGGAGCGTCTGAGGGAACTGGGGTTGTTTAGCCTGGAGAAGAGGAGGCTGAGGGGAGACCTTATCGCCCTCTACAACTACCTGAAAGGAGGCTGTAGTGAGGTGGGGGTTGGCCTCTTCTCCCTGGCAACAGATGATAGGACAAGGGGGAATGGTTTGAAGCTGCGCCAGGGCAGGTTTAGGCTAGACATTAGGAAAAACTTCTTCACCGAAAGGGTTGTCAGGCTCTGGAATGGGCTACCCTAGGAAGTGGTAGAGTCCTCACCTCTGGAGGTATTTAAAAGAAGGATAGATGAGGTGCTTAGGGACATGGTTTAGTGGTGGGATGGCAGGGTTAGGTTAAAGGTTGGACTCGATGATCTTAAAGGTCCTTTCCAACCAAAGTGATTCTATGATTCTATGATTGATATTTATCTGTATTTTTAGGAAATGGGTATTTCCACAAAATACTATGAATGTTGTCACTGCTAGCTAATACACCCAGTCCTCTAAGCTGACTATAGCAGCTTAGGCTTTTAGTTTATTTCTTCTTCCTATTACATATCCAGAGCTACTCAAGACCTTTGTCAGATTGTAAAACATTAATCTTAACTGTTTTATTCACCTACTCATTTAGCATGCCAGTCAACCAAGTCAGGACAATCAGTACGCAGCCCACCATCAGCAGAGAAAAATAGAAGCCAGGAGTCCCAGTTCCAAACTCCCTGGAAGATTTTAAAAGGACAGTACCATCATCTACAGCAATAGAAAATTGCTAAAAAAAGCACTTACAGCAATTGGAAAATAATTGACACCATACATTTCCAAGTCTTGGGCAATTTTCAGGTAGTTCATCTCAGCTTCATCCCTAGAGAGTAAGACCATGATTTTACTTGGAGACTCCTTTCCAACCTTTCTGTCCTAGCTGACTCTACATTTCCCACTTAGAAAAGAACAGACAATCTGGTTCTTTGTACTCTCTAATTTTGCAATCTTAGTATCAACAATAGAAAAAAAGAATAAAAACACAGCATCTCTACAGAATAAAGACAGTAAAGCTGTACATATTTTAAATCATGTGTATTGCAACCTTTATTAAAATTCAAGTCCAGTCTTATCCTTGTGTTATTTTGCCACTCCATCATTATTATGTCTTGGAGACCTACACTACCATTGTTTTCCATGACATGAGGATATTTCCTCCAGGAAACAAGAGTTCATGGAGAAAGGAGTCCTAAACAAATTCTAAACAGAGCTTTGGTCAGAGGCCAAAGAAGGGTGAGAATCTTTCCACCCACCATTCTTCTCCCTTCAAGGTGAGGCATCAACAAGTCTTGAGGAAAATATTCAATAAAAATAGTGCTAAGAAGCATCTAGAACAACCAAAGAGAAACTGAACTGAAATATTAGGAAAAGCTGCCTCTGGGTGTTAACAGCTCCTACTTCTTGTTTAACTGAATTTCCAGGCACCCTGAATGTGTTACAAGTAGCTGCATATCCACATGGACTAGTACCAAACCTCAGTCCTGGTTTTGGTTCCTTGCTAAGTATGCTGACGCCCTTTTGAGCTATGACTTTCACAAGGTATAAAATATACCTGATTCTTTTATTCTAAGGGGAGACTGGCATGACATGGCTCCAGAAAAGCAGCTGCCACATAGGGCAGACACACCAGCAACTCCAGGTAACTAACAGCCTTAAATGCAAAGACTAATCTCTTGGGGCTGACTGCAAATTCAACGCAGCTCAAACTTTCTGCAAGAAGTTCCCTCTGCTGGCATACATGGACTCTGATGAGACAGGACTCCTATTTTAGATATGTTAGGTCACAAAACTCTGCAAGAGCCCTCCACTTCTCTGTTCACTTCAAAGCAAGTCCAGTTTACAAGCACTTGGAGCCCTACACAAGAGACCTTTTACCCCAGATGAGTGGGTGTTTTTATCCTTAGTTATAACATAACCCATTAACACCACAGCTTGGAAACCAATTTATTTGCTCACTCTACAAAAGCCAAATTTCACTAAAGACAGCAAATAACCAGTTACTGAAATGTATGGGATTTCCAAAGAATGAAATTATTTCGATACCTGGCAATACCCCTGTGCTCCGCATACCAAGCAGTAATCTTTTCTTCCCACATCTCTGCTGTCAGCTGATACTGCCTGAGGACCTACAGAGAAAGGAAGGAGTTTGGTTTCCTTTGAAGATACAAATACACATGCTGTCTACCCCAAGCAACATGAATGCAGCAATGCAGTTCACAGCTCAGTCAGTTTGTCAAGTTCAGGGCAAACACTAACAGTTTCTAATGCTCTGGTTAATCCCACAGCAGTACCCATGCTGCAAAGAGAAGATTCAAAGATGTAATTTTATACAGAATAAAGACTCACCCTTTTGGGTAAAAGTTCATCATGGGCTAGAAAGCCTGGCTCATGAAAATTTGGGTCGTAGTCACCATACTGTCACAAGAAAAGAAAAGATACTTCAGTTTGTTAGATGCAGAATGCTGAAGAACTTGTTGCTTGCATAGTTTGATGCAATCGCTTGAGACAGATTTTGTTCTGGTTCTCCTATATACAAGGTAACAGATAATAAACAGGCTGCCCTCATCTGAACTGTCCATGGAAGTTACTTCCAGCCTTTGTGCTATACGTGGCTCCAATACAACCACTAAAGCGGCCTATAACCTTAGACTCCAGTCCTAGCCTGCAGTTCTCAGTAACTGCAGATATGAAGGAATCTCCCATGCATATCCTTCTCTGAGCTACAGGCTACATTCAGGAGTGTAAACTCCCCTACTCCTACAGCCTATTGCTTATAGGCTGGGCTGCTGCAGAGGGCCAGCCCTGCTAAGAATTTATGTTTGCCTCCTGCCATTGTATAAGTTTGGCTTTCAGTGGCATGAAGCAAACTACGTTCTGAGAGATACTAAAGAACATCATGTCCTTCCATTGTGAGCTCTGGTATCAGCACCTGCCGTATCCATGGACAATTTTTA
Organism: Gorsachius goisagi; assembly: GCA_018403395.1. Lineage (NCBI taxonomy): Eukaryota > Metazoa > Chordata > Aves > Pelecaniformes > Ardeidae > Gorsachius > Gorsachius goisagi. The sequence continues at coordinate 28,244 of BOSO01012766.1, read as the reverse complement.
AAACAGAAAATAACTCTAGCTGGAGAAAGATTACATTAAAATGCTAGGTCCAAAGAAATCCCTTAAGCTGTGAAAGCATAGTACATAACACCAAAATCCTTGTAGTGGCATCTAATGCTTATTCTTCTAGCTGTACCTGTACCTCCCAGGATGACCTATTTCTTTAATAGCAAATTTTAACACTGCTGTGTTTAACACACCACCATGTATATGTGTTAAATAAGGGGGGGGTGGGGTGGGGAATCAATTAAAAAAAGAGTACTTGTATGCACAAACCTTGGCCTGAACAGCATAAGAAGCCAGTAGAACTGTTGCTTCTGGAGAACAATAGATTTCCTCATCCAGTATCTGTTTCTTAACCTAAATCAAGAGAGAAAGGGAGCAAGTTAAAGCAGCTCAAAGTCAGGATTTAGGTCAGGCTTAACATGAAACTAGACATGCCCAGACTATAACTTGGCACCAAACCATTATGAGTTAATAACAGCAACAATAAAGTGGCACTCAGAAATCCAGGAAGCCTTTACTTAGTATTGTTTAAAGAAAAAAAAACACATCAGCTTTTGAAAGTTGAAGTGTCTTAAGTCTGAATGCATAGAAATGCCAGTCAGCTATCTCCTTGCATTTATATAAGGAGTCCTGAAAAAGAATGTGTTATAAAACGTTAATTTTATTGTCTGCACTTCATTCCTTTTAACAATTCTTTTTCTTCCTGCTTCGGAAAAGTTAGCCTTACAACATGTAAAACGTCAAATTTTAGGTTGGAAGGGACCTCTGGAGGTCATCTAGTCAAAGTACGTCCAACTAGACAAGATTGCTCAGGGCTGCCCAGCTGACTAATATTGCCCAGGACAGAGACACACTGAAAACCATAATAATATATTCTCAAGCTTTCCAGAACAAGAGAATAAAGTAGACACCACAAAGGGAAGCTGACTACTAGAGCACTTAATTTATTCAATTACAGGGGTCTAAGCACAACAAAAACATAGGGGCTTAAAAATAAAAGCCCAGTATAAATGGTAAAGAGCCTTTTAACATTCTTTTCATTTTAATAATCAACAGTACTACCAAGATCAGAGCTGTAAGAGTTTGTAAGATGTAACTTTATTTTAAATCAGTAGGGTAATTTTTACTTGAAAACCTAAAGAGTGAAAGGGAAATTCATCTTCACAAACCCTCCTCTCAGCTGTAATGTATTTAGCCTACCAACAAGCAGAAGACAAGAAAATTTTGCATAATGCAGAGTCTTAAACATTTCCAAAAAGAAAAATTACTTGAGATAGCACTGAGCTATCTTTACAAATACACTTCAGCACTATAGGCACTGTGAACTGAAATGAACCATCAAGAAAGTTTTTCTTTTAAATTCAGTCTCGGGTGAGCACAATATATGAACCTGAGTTATAGCAGAGGGAAAATTCTTTCTAAACTGTTAAAATGGAAAGAATGAAAAGACTGAAAAGACTTTTCTTCCAAATTGGAAAGCTCCAGCTTTCATACTCCATTGTGCAAATAATACATTTCAGAATTTAGTACAAGTTAAGATAAATCCCCCATAAGCATCTGGGTTTTTTTCTGATCAGTTCTTACAAGGACAGTTTCTTATACTTTATGAAGGAACAAATTACCTAATCTTTAAACAGACAACATTTAGCTTTAGTCATTTACATTTATTCACACATTTTGCAAAAAGCTGTTATGCCACATTAATTCGTAAAGGTCTGAAGAGTCAGTAGAGCTGAAATCTGTAGGCATCCAGATGTCTGTACATGTTTTTCCTATTAGCATCCAGGTGTGATCTTAAGTTCTCATAGTCAGGAAACTTTGCAAGTTCAAATCTGTCTCAGTCTTGTTTTTCTGCTTTGGAATGAGAAGAATTTGCTAATTGCATATCTGCTAGTCAAGGCAGGTTCAAGGAGAAAATAAAAAAGTGAGAAAAGTCAGGATTAAAAGACTAGGAAAGAGTTCTGTCCTTCTCATTCCTTTCCAAAATTAGCTTAAGAAACAAATTGCCAAGTGGTTAAGCGTTCTGGATGAAGTTCTAGTTAGTAAATTAATCCTCAGAACAACAGCATTTCCCATTACTTCATTAACACATCGTCCTCAGGAAACAAGGTTATGTACTGTGTTTATTTACAGATGCAGACTGAATTTATTCCATACACCCAATTTACTTGCACAGACACATACTGCTGAAAACTACCGGAATAAAGCAACACACCAGAAGGCTGTAACTTGCAGAGGACTCCACAGCAATTGAGGATTTCAGACATTGGAACAAACAGCTGACCAACAAGCAACCATCCAAAACTCAAGTGATTTTTTATCTGTTGCTACAGCCTTTGCTGCAGCTATGGAGCTACAGCAGGGCTTTTCTTGGTTGATGCATCTTTATTTTGATAACAAAGCACTGTACTCCAAGAATTTGCTCCTTCATCTACTTTTTAATGGAGCTAAGAGAACCCTAACAATTTCTGGGACAAAAGAAAACCAAGTGGCAAATAAGAAAGCTGCCTCTGCAAAGCTACTAGCATCAATGCCTGTGTGGGGTTAACTTAATTACTTTTACTGGCTTCCATCTCACGGAAATTTGTAAATTTGTAAGAACCACCATGGTATACTGACCAAGAGGTATTCACACAGCTAACGACTCTGCTCTTGAGCACAGACCTGCTGTCCTGCAGCTCCTCAGTAGCTGCCACTGTGGCAGAGCTGAAATGGGTTCTGTTATCTGTAATGAAGGTTTGTCCAGGCTGGAGATTTATTCCACTAGCACAAGTAGCAGGCACCCAGTTCAATGGGATAGGGAAGACAACTCAAGCTGGCAGAAGTCAGCATATCCAAGTCTGGACATTTCAGAACACCAACACCGTTCCAAGGGAACGGCACTTCTCATCCAGGCCTATCAGACAATATGACGATGTCTTCAGACTTTGTCTTTAAAAGGATCACACATTGTGGTGAATCTTCTGTTTGAGTCGTAGCTGTGTATGCTGCTCCACTCCTTTTGAAACTTGCTACCTGAACAAACCTATACTTCAGAATGGCTATCAAATTCTGTGATTTTTTTCCCTACATTCCAAAATGAGGATTTACGACAGGTTAGGGAGTTCTTCTTTTCTTGTGATTGTGCCTTCTACAGTCATACACAAGAAGATCTCCCAGTAACCACCTGGTCTATTTTTAAGAACTTGCAAGTTTTAGTTTCAGGGTTAGGCTATAGTGACAGGTCTTGTTCCATCTGCAGCTGATATGGGTGAAAAAGCCTATTGTCCCCAACTGCTTATCACCATTCCTTCCCTCTTCTCCACTTTCACAACTGCCACCATAATTGCTTGTGTAGTCACTCCCCCCCACCCCTCCTCAGTGCATACGTCTAATAACAGGTCTCTTCTAATGCTGTTCATTTGGAAAGAACTAGGTTAGGGAATGGTTACACAAGAGGTTACACCAACAGGTCTAAGACGACAATGACAAGAAGCTGTTGAGACTCTTCATCCAATTTAGCTTCAGCCAGAGCAGGCCAGATGACACAGCTCTCAAAATAACTTGTGAAGCTGACAAAAATGGTGGCTTCATTTTATACTTCTCGGTACTGTCCAGGTTAGGGCAAAAGCCTCACAGTTCTTCAAACAGTGCTTTGCATGGATTTTTTTTTTTAAACACATACTATATGAGCAAAACAAGTCTAGAAAATCCAGATGTGGAATTATCACCCCAACAGCTAGGTTTAAAAGTCATTCTACATGAAACTACAGGTCTCAGCAACTCCCACTCAGAGCACAAACAGTAAGAGAAGCCATCAAGAGAACAAAGACCTGCAGAAGGCAAACAACATTCAGCTTACCAGTACACAAAACCACAAGTTAGGAAAGATGTTTTTTATATCACAAAAAATGAGATCTTTACAAAGACACTGATACAGCTGAAGCCAGCACAATCATTCAGAGACAAACAGCTGCCAACAAGATCAAAGACAATACAAAAGGACTGGGGTAAATACAGAAGGAATTCATGGTTAAAAACTGTTCCTGACCTGAAGGAAGAATAAATGCTGGGTGATTTCCTGTAATAGTTCCTCTTCTACTTTCTCTGGGTAGAATTTGGCCAAAAAATGAAAGCTAATGGGATCTTCTTTGGGGATTTCTTGATCTAAAACCTGTTAAAGGATAAAATAAAATCAGCAGCAAAAATAGCACATAAGTGTCTTAAAATAATACTCCAAAGGAAAATCAGAAAGCAGCTGATAATCCACTTAGAGCAGCCTTTCCATATTTTAGAAGGAAGGGCAATGCTGAGCTTTAATCTAATAGCAATCAGTGATTATAATGGTGACTGGTGAGTGAAATGTCAGGCCAAACATGATAGAAGCAATCAGACCAAATAACACAACAAACTTTAGACTTAAAAAATGATACCATCTAAAATTATGAGTTGTCATGTAAGGCATTCCTTTTGCTCCTGTGCTAAAAAAAAATTAAATCTTTTCGTAAGTAGAAAATTGCCATGCTGTTATTTTTTGTTTCCTATACCTTTTTGTCCATCTTTAACCAGGTGCACATTCCTTTTATTGTGTACTGCAAGCCAAAAAACCAAGTCTCTCTTAAACCAAGTGCTCGGCACACCAGATCAAACAAGTCCTTTCCCTTCCACTTCATCTAAAAGAAAAAGAGAATTAAGAAAAGCAGGTAAGTCTTGAATGAATTTGCTACATTTTAGTCAAGCAAACCATGCTACCATTTGCCTTGCTCCAATGAACTTCACCTTTTTGAACTTCGCCTTTAGCTTTTCAATGAAACATGCCTGCTGCTGTCTACAGAAAAGATGCAATAGTTACATGCTCTACCTCCTCTTCCTCTCCTCCAGAGAAACATTCACAGAGCAGCTGTAGTCATTTAAATACAGCATCATGCACTTTATGAGCACAGGGAATGAAGATTGTACTACTGATTTCCTAGGACATGGCAAGGTTTTATTAATACTTGTAAAAATCTTACTCAATAGTTTATACAAATTGGAGAGACTGAGAGAAGGCCAAGGGAAATCAAAGGACTGTCAGGGCACAGCACAGAAATGCTGAACAATCAAAGCAAATCCATCTTTCACATACTTCAGCTATTTCAGTGGCACCAAGCCTTTATGCTACTCTGATTTAAATGAACATGAGTCTGTCTTCTAGAAGCATTTACTAGCCTGGCTCCATAGGGAACAGAAACTTTGATTAGAAGTCCTGAAACACACACATATGACATCTCATTTTTTTCACTGAAGAGGCAGGACATCTGTTTCTTTTGTTTGGCTACATGTGAAAAAGATTGTTTTGTCTAATTGCATGGGTCAGCCACTAAAAACTTAACAGCAAACAAAAGAACTTTTGGGCAATATTTGGATGGAAAGCAGGAAATCATCCTAGCAAGAGAGCAATATTTGGGGAGAAGGGAGGGATAGCAAAGGAAGGCATACAACAAGCAGGATTTGATAACAAGTACTCTGATCTCTAAGTCAACTTTTCTTTGCTGGATGATTAGGAATTAATCAGGCACAGTTCTGTCTCCTCAACAGTGCAGCTCAATTAATTTAACAATTGCTCACTTGCTGCATTTGTTTTCTTCCATATTTTTCTGCAGTCATGACTTCTCTATCTGATTTACTAGATATCCATAACTAATAAAAAAGCTAGCTTTTTCATTTGAACATTTTTCTCTTTTACCCAGAGATGCAAACCAGCCATTGTAGCTAAAGACATAAACTTGAGTTTACAGATGGCAAATCAAATTTGAAGAGAATGTCCCAGATCAACTGAGCACAAAAGTACCATTTTCTAAGTTATTTTATAAGCAACATCTTAGGAACAGCTTTGACCAGACTTCTTTATCCAAGACAGCAGTGTCTTAAAGAGCTGTGTCACTTAAAGGAATTTTGTGGAGAAGTAGGTATACCTACAAACAAGCCCTACATCATGTGCTGGGATGTTTATGAAGAAAGCAGGCCTACTGCTAATTTAGCAGTGTCACAGTGAAATGGATTTCATGGAAACAGATTTAAACTCTGAATAGTCAGAGTTGTTTAACAGAAGAATGCATCTGAGCATAAGTAAGCCCTTGTTTACAAAAATAATAGATCAGTTTTAAGATCATCCATGAACTGATAATCTGAACTTTTCAAATTTGTCTTGCTAATAGAAAGATCAGTCTCCATCTTTCTAGCATTCTGCTGAGGACTCACCTCACAGCTGAACTCCATTTCAGCATCCACTGTTATAATTTTGACTTTAAAAGTCTTTGGTTGTTTCTTCTTCAGGCCTCGGATGGACATATTTTTTAGTTTGTGAGGATAGCCACACCTGAAATCAAACATGTGTTACATTTAGGGCTGGAAATTCTGGAACGTTTTCTTGGCTAGATTCCAAAGTAGGATGAGTCCAAACTTGAAGAATAAAGTTACTTTAAAATATGCATTTTTGTGTCCAAGACTATAAGAAAGGATGTTGAAGCAAAATATTTAGTTTGCATCTTACAAACCAATTGCTCCAAAATGTCATTCCTGTCGTTCCTCTCAGACTTTGGCAAACACTGGGTTCCTACAGTACTAGAAAGAATTTCATTCAGACCTTACATTGCAAGATCCAAGGGCCTGCCTCTCACTACAGCCTGATGACATCTAAGGAACCTCCAAATCCAGCCCTCATGCTCCATACAATCACCCACATCCATGCAATTTAGCAGTGTCTTGCAACAAAACTCTGCAATGGATGAATGTTTACAGTTTCATAAAAGTAATACCCGATTTTTTAACAATGCCAACAGAAATATGATGTTCTTCATCCCTTTTACATATCCAAGCAAAATTCCCTTTCTGAGTAAAGGTCTCTGTGGTAAGTACCAACACCAAATGCATCAGTGGAGACTCCACTTGTAAGATAGAAAGCTACGTCACACAGCAAAACCTTACAATATCAAATTCAACTCAATTCTTTTCCATCAATTATGGCTCCTTGAGCAACTAACTTACTGAGTTTCTTTACAAAATTACATCTTAACTCCCTGAAATGATACAAATGCCAAGAATATATGCAGTGAAACTAAGCTGAATTTACTCTGTTCTCTTGGGCATACTAACTCACAATGATGAAAGCTATTTAGAACAGAAATTTTTCCAGTGGAGTTCTTGTGAAGTGAAATGAATTTAATTTTGCAGAAGCCTACAGAAAATTCCTTCACAAATCTTCTATTCTAAATGCGATTGACAGCATGCCATCAAGAAAATTGATGAGACATGCTATTTCCACAGCCACAAAATCAGCCTGTAGTGTTTTCTTCTTGTTTTTACTTTATAAAATTAACAGCTCAGACTTGCACAACCTAGTTAGTATCTATGAACTATATAGGTCAAGAAGAGACTGAGGCATTCTTGGTTTCCTACAATATAAGACTATTACAGCATGGCAGACTTCCAATCTCTCCTTAAGGAATTCCAAAATAAAATTCTAGTTTAAACTGAAAAGTTCCATTTGTCTGTACCTTTCAGGATTTCATAAAATTTCTTGTCCCCTTCTTTGCTTCTGCTGAGCTCTAAAGTGGCTTGCAAATGTACTGATTATTTTCTACTTATTTTGTATGTGCCCCTCATCCAAAAATTTCAAGTAGCTAAATAGGAGGCAAAATGTATATGGAAGTTTTTTCTTTTCAAATTTTAGGGAAGTTGAGGCAGAGAACAGCTGAGTTAGTTATCAAATCATAGGGACACCAAGCAGCAAAGTTGAGAACAAGTACTTGAGACAACTCAGCGTGGGGAAGAAAAGCTCAGGAGGAAATTCATCTTTCTGACACCATTGAGACTACTTGAGGAGTCCTCTTCCTCCAGTTGGCTCTGGTGAAGCTTCTGCTGAAGTCTTGTTTGGTTTGGGGCAACACACTTCAGGAAAGATAATGGGCTAACTGGAGAGAATCCAAAAGATCCAAGGGCCAGAAAACAATCTGTGGTAAAATGAAAGTACTGGTTAGTAGAGAAGGGACAAGTGTGGTAAGACATCATAATGTCTGGTCTTCATGACCATGATGGTTAGGACAAGAAATAATGGCCTCAATTAAACTGCAGACAGGTTGCACACAGATTAAAATTCACTAACAATAAGAAGATTATGATGCATAGGATGGAATTTCTCTTTCTGAACTTCTATGTAAAACAGTGTGACAACATCTGCTCCCACCTCAAGACTGGAAGGAACTCCATGCCCTCAAAGCACTCTTCCCAAGCTGGTCCTTCTGCCACCGATCCTAGGAGAGGCGAGTCAGTACAAGCCAGGGTGCTTCAGGGGTAGAAATATCCGGACCCCAAATCCCATCACCCTCAGGGTACTCCCTTGTCCTCAGGGAATATTTTTTTAGAGGACTGAAAAACAGATCTTGCCACAGAGTGTGTTTCCTCTATAATTTAGGCAACAACTCAGTGCACACTACTAAGCAGAGCTCAGGTACTTTCTATTTAGCATAGAAAAGTGTTTTCAATTAAGGGGAAAGGAATATTTAAAAACCAGAAAATGACAACAATAGTATGGTGTAATGTGACCACAGTAATATTGAAAAGGAGAGCATCATGTGAAGGCATCCAAGCCGGCAGTAATTACTCCAGTAATTTTTTGATCTCTAATCTGCAAGCTGCAACACAGCTAACAGCAAAATTGTATTTTAACCTGTTGCATTCCTAAAGGTCTTTCCTGTCCAGTTTTCTTCAAAACCAGAGATTTACTGTAAATAATTGTACTACTGGATACAGCAGTTAAAGTATGAGAACGACAAACTACTATAAAATACTGGAAACAACCCCTTCTATTATTTCTAGAAGAAACACCAATGACTGAAGACAAAGGAGAAAAAAGCTTCATAATTCATTTTTAATATGTAATTGGAAACAGCCAATTGAATTAAATAGGAGCTTGGAGTTAGGGCCAATACAGAACATTCTCAAAGAGTTTTGTACGGAAAACGCTGAACAGATAAAATTGAACAACTTCAGAAAAATGTACTAATTTTCTCAAAATATGACAAAAACACCAGAGCTCTTCATTTCAACTTTGAAGTTCTTTCTTTTTTCTTGTATAACCTGGTTGAAATGACAATATAATTTGTTCAACCTTTCCAATAGCATTTTTTTTCCTTTCCAGAATTTTTATTCCATGGAAAAGTACATTCTGACTCACAGTGAAAAGACATTTTTGAATATCAAATTTTCCCAAGAAATGTAAACTGCATTTTAATCAAAAGCACTGGTAAAGAAATAGAAAAGTTTTTTGCACTGAATAGCTTAAACGGATGCCAGATACTGACAACATAAGCAAAAGCACTTAACAGTCAAGTTTTTAGAAAAATAACTTTTTCAAATAAGAGAAATCTTGCCGAATAAGACAATCTGGGTTTGCAATCCTTTGTTTAAATGCAAAAGCAATCTACTCTCTAGATCCCTGCTAATAACAACATTTAACTGTGATTCATATACAATGTGTTTCAAGATAAGAGTTTTTGTCACTGAGCTTCAGTGATTTATTTCTGCAGTTGCCACAAGGATCTAGGTTCAAGACCCAGATGCAGCAAAACATGATAGATCAGAGCATGTCATAACCTTACCAAGTAACACATTAATCCAAAATAGGGTGGGGTGATAAAAGATTCCTGTCCAGCCAGAATCTGGGAGCAGAAAGTTCAGAAGCTGTGAATGTCCACAGCTTCTCCTGCACCTTATGAAAACCAACAGAAAGATGATAAAAGCTTTGCTTGATGAGTGGAACAGAAATGTAGTGATGAGGAATATAATCTGCAGGAACTAAATGGTCCTGACTCTGCCTTTTAGCATGTTCATGTCCAAGATGAAAAAACAGACATTCACCAGCTCTGGATTATAGTCTTTTCCCTTCTTGACAGTGAGAAACTAGTGCTGGAGAAAAACGTGGGGGTGCAAGGGAAACTGGGAACAGCAGACAATACCGAGAAGAACTGGCAAGGCAACTCTTGCAAGGACTGATGCTTATCTGTATCACAGCACTAGATGGGCAGTTGTGTCACACCACTGTGCTGCACACTTTATTGAAATGGGAAATAACACACACATCAGATACCACTTGCAGTATTAACTGAAAAGTACAAAGAGAAAGAAAACCCCCGCACCAAAGCTCAATAAATCCACCAGATTTCAGTACCTAAGAGACAGACACAGAGAAATACCTCAACGAACAAGCTGTAATTAACCTTCTCAAGAGCAAGACTACAATTTACTTTCAGTTTAGCATTTCCAAGGTGAATGGATGGTTTGCAAGGCTCTCCACAGGATATGAAGTTTTCCCTTCACATGGCACTTTCTCTCAGTGACAACTGTGCATGAGCTATTACCATCCAATCACACTTTTGGCCAGCCACACTCAAGTGAAAAAGCATGTGTTTTCACACGCAAAAAGCCAGCAGCAATTTTTAAGGTGAGACCTTCTTAGTCTCAGATGCAGCCAGGCTAGGAATTAATGGCAATTGCAAGATCCCTCTCTTATCCCCCAAAAGCAGTCTGCCCTTAAGATCAGCACGCACACAGAGGCAGCAATTGCACCATCTGCTATCAAAGTCCTTACACAAGCTGGAAATATAAAAACTTGGGATTGCAGTGCGGTTTAAAGAAACAAGGTTTGGGAAGTACTTTAAGAGCCACCAATGGAAGATGCTTGAAGCATCAACTGCAAAAGTACATTAACATAGATACTACTCCAATTTGAAAGCCTCCTGTCATCGCTGAAATATTTATGGTAACTCTTAATCGCAAATTCCCCTGATTCATTATGTTTCTCCGAGTTCCTGAATTTCTATACTTAGGCTCAGAAATTAATGCAAGCAATTTGAATGCAAACAGTACAGGAAAGCATTGTGGGCTTTTTGCAGTTGTTGACTCACACTTCTGCCTGTGCTCCCTGCCTTGCCCAAGTAACAATTTAAGAAAAGAATTCACTGTTTTAAAATGGGTCAGCAATATAAAGTTTTTTTCTTACCTCTCAATCTAAAAAGGAGATATCTAAAGTCACCAGTTGGAATCAAGACTTACCTCACAGACCATTTTCTGAACAAAGATAAGTGAAAAAAATTCTTTTTAATCCAAAATTCCGTATTTTTCAGCAGACGTCAATATCCAGCCCTCACAAGTTCTGCCACTGAAAATAAAATCCAAGAACAACTTTTGTACTTGATCCCTTTCCTTTGTTTCCTATGAACTGCAGCATGTTAGCGCCCTCTGAAAAATCAAAGAATTGCTTTCCCAGGTGATACGAAAGGCTCTTAACCATTTCCTGCCTGTGCCAGCAAGACTCCTCCCAACTTCTCTCCACTGTAATTCAAGCAATAAGGCACTAAATTAAGAAAAGCCCATGAATCTCAACTTGGATATCTGTAAGAACTGATAACAAACTTCCAAATAACTCCTTTGATGGTATTTGATCAAACTATTTCAAGTGTCTCTGGCCACACAAAGAGTAGCCTGTTCTCACCATACCCAGCCACCTTAAAAAGGTAAGCTGCACAGTGCTGTCCTAAGTAAATACGATTCCCTACCTGCCCTGTTCCTGTGGTGAAAGATGATGGGACAATAATGCCTAAAGAGAACAAGCCTGAAAAGTGGGAAGCAGCTAAAATACTTGCCAAAAGAAAAAGATAAATGAACGCATTTAAATAAAAAAGGGATGGCCTCAGCCTGAAGTCACAGGAACAGACCACAAGCTCCATGAGCTGCCAAGAACATGTTACCTCAAAGGCAATGGCAAAGTCAAGACTTTTTGGCCATTATTTAGTTTGCAAGGTTGTTTTTTTTCCAACCCTCGATTTTAAATACAGATTTACAGAAACTGAATTTCTACCAGGATATGGATAAGCAAGGACAACAGGCCAGCTCTCACTTCAAACACATTACAATTATTCCAATTTACAGAGAAAACCTTCAAGACTTGGCTCATGTGCATAACAGCAGGTGGAACAGGACAGAATCACTGCCTGTGCAAACAGACCTCAGTACCATACAGCCACAAAAAGAGACCAGGCTGACAGCTTCCTCCCCTGCAATGCAGGGCATAAAATGGCACCTCAGCTCTCACACCTCTGCCTCACCTCCTTCCTGCGCCTCCAGGCCAAGGCCTGCTGCAGATCACATCCAGCCCTACAGCACAACACATTGCTGCTTAACATGCCACCCAAATCAGTTATTTAGACCAAAAAGCAGGCCAGATTCAGCTGTGTGAGCCCACAGGGACCAGAGATAGTGCAGGTCTCCCCACAGATGGCAGCTCCCTGAGGAAACAAGGGCCCAAGGCCCCAGTCCCCCATCTCCCCAGGCTGCAGGCCCAGGCAGGGCCCCCTGCCCATCTCATCCTACGTGAGGAAGAAAACCTCATTTCCAGCGGCTTTAGGCTCTCACTGCACTGAGGCAGCCTAAGGGACAGCACACAGAGACAAGTACACAGAGACAGAAACAACGCCACCGCCCCCCCCCTTCGGGGGGGTGCCTGCGCCTTTAAATGCTCCCAGGAGGCTCCGCCCTTCCCCGCCACTGGCCCCGCCCCTCTGCCGCGCGGCAATTCCGGCTTCGGCTCTGCCCCTTCCGGCGCCGTTTCTTTAAGGCCCCTGAGGCGCGGCGGCGGTGGTGGTGAGAGGGGGGCGAGGGTTGTGGGTCGGCGTCGTCGTCTGGGGCCCTCCCGGGGCTGGAGCTGCTCTCCGGGGGGTGGCTGAGCCGTAGCGCCTACGGGCCAGTGCCTCCCCCTCAGCCCAGCTGGTAGGGAGGTTGCGGAGGCTGGGCCTGGTGTGGAGGGCTGTGGAGACCGGGGGAGGAAGGCTCCAGGTTTGCTTGAACTTCCTCTTTTATCCTCTTCTTCCGTGTGATATGCACCCAGCGCAGCTGTCTGGCTCCTGTCTTCCTGGTAGCTTGCTTGTGGGTGTTGCTGATTTTGTCCACGTTTACCTCTCCCTAGCCTGGTCACTGGGTGGCTGGTGGTGGTTGGCCCTGTTTTACAGAAGGAGGGCATCTAACCCTGCCTCCCTCCTCTAGCCTTATGGCTCACACCGCTGAGCCAAGGATGATGAAAGCAGCCCTGAGCATTGCTGCTTGAACTCTTCATCCTATGGGTGCATCTCTGTATCCCTAAATTTTTCTTTTGATGTGTTGCAACATCAAAGCAAGTATGATTTAGTGTTAGAAAATGGATAGATGGAGAATTAATTCAACAGGTGTCAGCTGTGCTTAGTGGCACATAGCTGGGTGGGAGAGAAAAAGGCCATTTGTCATCATCAGGTTTAATATTGTTTCAAGTCTTCTGTGCTTAACTATCTACTTTGCTCATGATGTTTGCAAAGATATAGAAAGCTCTCCCTATTTAAACAAAACAAACAGGGTAATAGCATATAATTGCTTACAGGAAAGAACTAAAAAGTGGTTATACTTACTGTCAGTCAGACAACTCTCAAATCTATGTCATTTATGCTTTGAGAAGTTTATTACCTTTCTTAGGTTTCATCAGCTCAGCTAATAATGAGATACACAGAAGGAAATTACTCTCTGACCAGAAGTTCTAGGCTTTTCCCTGTTTGGGTTAATGTGGGTCATATACAGACCTGATTAACTATTCTGGCCAAAACAGCTGCTGGCATATGAGTTAAGTTTATAATAATTTCTATAGCCTCACATTCCTATATGAGACAACTGGTATGGTTCAAAGGAATTTTGTGGACCTTATGGGATAAGGTCTCATTCTCACACTTATGTCTATTTTCACTGCCGTCCTGAAGTAACTTCCCCTGGTAGTGGGGACATGTTCATATCCTTTCTTACATTGTAAAACAAGGTTGAGGTAGTGTGATATATGGAGTTCTGAACAGCTTGCATCTACCCCGTCTTTCCAACAAAATGATGTAATTAAGTCTGAAATGGAAATCATTATTTTGGTATTGATCAGAAACTGGTTATGGGGTTTTTTTTGTTAAAATAACATGTCTGCTTGCTTGTTGCCAGGCACTGGATGACCGTAACTAAACAATGTCTGTACCACGTGGAGCTGTCCATGCAAAATGGATAGTAGGGAAAGTTATAGGAACAAAAATGCAGAAAACTGCCAAAGTGCGAGTGACAAGGCTTGTGCTAGATCCTTACTTACTGAAGGTAAAAGCTGGTTAACAACTTGTCTTGCATGGTAATTTTTGTACTGGGTGGAGGAATGCTTTATTGATTTGACTCTTAGAAGTTTTGATAGCTCTTTACAATGCAAATTCCTTAAGGAACTTGTGTAATGATTTGGCTGTGGGGATGAGTGCAAATGATGAAAAGCAGTGCATGGGGAGGATACTTCCACTCAGATTATCTGCTAAATGTATTTCTTTGAAGTACTTTGTTAATGCACTTCATTTCACCTCAGTTGAAGGTAAGTTTTTGTTTTTTCACACTTAGATTTAATTTTTTGTATTGATTTGGAGTATGCTTTGGAAACTTGAGGTTATATTAATCACTTCTGCAATAGTTTTTGTAGCAGTTTTTCTGTATGCATAATTGTAAACATACTTAATGTGAATCTGTTCTGTGATGCGAGCTTTGTATTTATTGCTTCTTGCCAATGCATTTCAAACATGGAGGTTAAAATGAGTATTTTTTCCATTTTTAGATAGGAAACTTTGGTATATGTAGGTGGAATAACTTGGCTTTGGTGACCAGAAGGTTAAGGATAGAGTCAGAATTAGATAGTGGGCCTTGCAAATCCTAGTCCGGTATTTTATCCAGTAGAAGAACCTGTTAAAATCTTTCTTCAAAGAAAGGTTCTGAATTCTGCCATTCCAATAAGTATTGAATTTTTAAATGAAAAAATTAATTGAGCAAGAAAACTCTCAAATAACAGACATCAAAATACTGATTTCAGGGCTTGTGAACTTTAGACATATTAGGATGAACAAGAATTAATACCAGTTCTTGAAGTGTGAATGACACAGGGAAGTCATTCAGCTTGGAAGAGCCAAAGCAGCTGTCTTGCTGAAGCAGCGTTGATGTAAAGCAGCATCCTAAGGGGAGGAGAGGCAGAACTAGAGAGCAGAGAGGCCAGGGGAAAGTGGTGATGCAGGGAATCTGTTAACTGGAGAGCTTGCTATTTTTACCTGTATCCACATGTTCACTATGAACAGCTTTTTGTACTTGGCTTTTTCTTCCCCATCTCCTTTTCTCCAGACTCTGTTGGCAATAACATCCTGACCAGAGAGATTGTCAGGGAAAGGGTAGTGCTGTGCTTTCTTTGGAAAAACAGTGGAGTGCGCAGTTGTGTTTCTCTTTGTAATCCAAATGGAATCTCATTGAGAAAAATACATGAGACTTTACTTCTCCTTCGTGAAATATAGTTTGTTTTATATTAACAATATATTTGCTAATTGCTTAGTTTTGAAATCTAATGCCAAGCTTTCCTTTTTTCCTTCTACAGTTCTTTAACAAACGAAAAACCTATTTTGCCCATGATCCATTACAGCAGTGTGTTGTTGGAGACATTGTTCTTCTGAAAGCTTTGCCTGAGCGGAGGAGCAAACATGTGAAACACGAACTGGCTGAAATTGTTTTCAAGGTTGGAAGTGTCATAGATCCAATAACAGGGAAGCCCTGTGCAGGAACCAGATTCCTTGAAAATCTGTCAGATTCGGAAAATCTGACAGAGGCAGATACTACCTATCTAAGTGAAAAACTTCAGGAACTTAAAGTTTGTTCAACAGACAAATAGTGGGGGAAAATATTTATACAGGGGGGCTTTTCAGCTTGTCTCTGTCAGGGATGTTTGGGGCCCCACTGTTTCATGTTAAATGTTTCAGTGAAATCTGTAGTCAAAATAAATAGTAAACATAGTTGCTTACAAGAACAGATGTTACAGATTGATAGGCACCTGAAAACTTTAAATGAAAATGTAGAGAAAATGAGTTTAGTGTTAATACTGTATTTTGTTGCATGTAGTTTTGTCCCAAGCCTTGACAGTTTCAAAAGCGAACTCCTCACTTGGAATGACTCTTCCGTATTGAGAAAGTCAAGAATGTGATTGTATAATGTATACATTTGCTGGGAGGATCATTATATTATTTGATTGTTCTGTATTTCAGACAGTCTGTGGCTTGTAGGATTACCTAACACCATGCTATTAAACCTTTTGAAAGGAAGTTTAGAATTTTAAAACCAGCTACCTGCATGTGTCCTTATTTCCTCTTACAGTCATTCATACCACATTGCAGTATCTTCTGACTTCCAAAATCTTGAAACACAAAAACACAGCCACTTGCCTTTATAATGGCAGTAAGGTAAGAATAAAAACTTTGGGTAGCTTAGTATGGTTGCCTTTGTAACCTGTCCAAAGGAAGTATTTAGTTCTGGGAGAGGTGGATCTCTTTGAACTGCCAGCAGGAAATAGCTGATGAGAATAGAAAGCAAAACAAGATGGTTGGATTTAGTCTCACCAAAAAAGCTAATTAAAACAACACATTTGGGGAGGGATACAGGTTCTGATTTGCTGTGTGTTATAGCAGGTAATGATTAAAGATTACTTTATCCTGCTACAGCTCTGGAATCTTGTGTCCTGTCTTCCAGGACATAAAGCAAACCAAGAGCCTGCAGCTGTTAACAGCAGCCTTGTGTTGCTGACTTTTAATTCAGCTCTAAAAGGGCTTTTGCCTCAAAACCCAGCATTTGTGGGGACAGCATTTCATGTCCCTGTATGGAGGGGTGACCAGTATATTAAAGATATGAGAAATCCTTTTTTGAAGTGTCTACCTAGTCATTGGTCTTTGTTTAAGATCAGAAGCTAAACAAAGTGTATCTGAACAGATTTCCTGTGACTAAAATACCTTACTTGAAGAAACAGAGCCAGCTTATGCTAGTGAGCTGTCAGTTGTGTTCTTTTGCATTGTCAGAGTGGTGTAAATCATTTGCCCTTTAACTTCCTTCACCTGCACAAAATCAAGTTTCAGCTGCCTGCAAACTGCAAACAAGGTCCAGTTGAACTCAGCAAATTATTTGAGCCAGGAAGAATGAGAAGCTTAAATTTTCTTCAGTGCTTCAAACCACTCTTTCAATGCTAGTCCTCAAACACTGTCCTGTGTGGCAGAACAATAAGCTGGGATGTCAAGACACCTTGATTCAAATGTCTCCATGTACATCAATAATGTGAATGTGGTCTCTGACTTTGAGGAAGTGTCTTAAACATATGGCTGTAGGTTATTCTTGTTGGCATGTTTGCTGAAGTGGTTTAGCTTTATGTAAATTACTCAGTAACTGTAGCTGGCTGATTAGGGCCCTCATGGAAGTGGAAGGAGACCTGGGCTCTGACTCCTGCTTGAGTGAATGTAAAATGTGAAACTCCATCCCTAGCAGAGATTGAGAGAAATCAGACCCAGGCCAGAACATGGCCCTGGGCTGTAGGAAATACACTGAGGTTGTATCCAAGCAGGCAGTAAAGGAACTTGACCCTCAGTACATGGGATATGAGTGTTCCAATAACTAGACATACAATGTTTCTAAGAAAGTTTCCTGTTTGGTTAATGAGTTTCATCTACAGCTAATTGGGGAAGTAAATCTTCTTTCCCTTTATCTCCTGTGATTTTTCTTGAGTAGCTGTGAAAATGTCATGTTTTTTCCTAAGATTGATTTGTCACAGAAGGTGGTCAGTTTTTTTCAGTTTACAGGTTGGCTCCTGGAGAGTTGCTCGAGAACTTGTCATGCTGTCAGATCAAAATGTGATTAAATGGACATAGCCTGAGGTGTCGCTTGTTTTTAAAAGAATGATGGCAATTGTAGGTTAAACTGGTTTCTGCAGGGGTGCCACAAACGTACTTTACTGTTGTTCAAGCACGTTGCACATGCTAGCCTCTGGCTTGCTCTCAGAGAGTGCTGATGTAAAAATCATAAAATGGCAATGGAGATGGTGCAGTGACATCATACAAACTTTGTGCTGGGCAGAAAGACAAGGCTTGCTCATTAACTTGTGTTTTATGTTTCTTGGCTGGCTGCTTTTAGAACTGGCCTTTACCTATTAGCCCAATTGTAAATTTAATTTACAGTCATTTAAGGCTTTGATGCCAGTGCAAGCCACCAGTTTAGCCCAATTAAATACTGCTGTAGCCGGAACGGTGTGGAGGAAAGATTTCAACTACGTGTGGGTGACACATTTATTTGGGGAAGGAGAGACGAGATTTTGCACGTGATTCAAAGAATGTTTGGGAGGCTGGCTGAGCGTTTCTCGGGCCAGACCCGAGCCCGGTGCTGGGGTCCTCCCAAAGTGGAGCGGGCGGGGGGATGAGCCGGGGCACTCCGCGCATGCGCAACCCCTGGCTACCCCTTGCGGGGGCGTGGCCGCAGCGCGCCCCCCCCCCCCCCCCCCCCCCGGGGCCGCCGCGCGCCCCCCCCCCCCCCCCCGCGACGCTGCGCCTCTCGCGTCCGGCGGCGGCGCTGGAGCGCTCAGCGCCCCCGGCCCAGGAGGGAGGCGGCCGGAGCAAGATGGCGGCGCGAGTGCTGCTGCGGCGGAGCCTGGCGCGAGCCAGCGCCGTGCCGCGTCTCCCGCCCAGCGGCGGCCTGGCCCTCAGGTGAGCCCTGAGGGGGTGAGGCGGGCGGGAGAGGGCCGCCGAGGGAGGCTGGAGACGGAGCCGACGCCGCCCGCGCCTCCTCTCGCCCCGCCGCGTAGACATCCCCCCCCCCCCCCCCTTTCCTGACTGGAAATGGCGCCCCGCTCGCGCGGGCAGCTGACGGGCCGGGCCCGCGGCCCTCCTGTGGGGCGGGGAGTGCGACCCCCTCGGGGGGTCCTTCAAGGTCATGGGCCCCAAGACCAGCCCCTTCCCCTCCCTCCTCCCAAGTCCGCCCCGAGGTGGGGACGATGGCCGCGCCGCGGACCCGCCGCGCTGCACCCCTGCCCTGCCCCGCCGGGGACGGGGTGCCCGCTGCCGCCTGTCCCCCGGGCTCAGACTGCACGGACACCCAACGCCTGCAGGCAACTGGGTGCACAGGCACCCCACGGCCACGTATCGCAGGGTTTCGGGGTGCACAGCCACCCTGCACACATGTATTCCTGGTGTTGGGGTATATGGATGCTCTGCACCCAAATATTCCTCCAGGCTCAGAGTGTACAGCTACTCCACATCCAACTCCACCAAGCAACAGGGTGCACAGCCGCGCAGCATCTCATGTCCTCTGCACATGCAACAACACCCCTTGGTGTCAGGATGCAGGACGGCTCCACGCTCATGGTGCCAGGTTGCACCCCTATCCACGTTTCCCCCCGTGTCACTGCTACACATGGACCCCAGCATGTGTGTGTGCACCCCTTGGGTGTCAGGGCACATGAATTCGTCCTTCCCTTAGGAGCCGGGATGTTGTGTGCATGTGCACACAACCCCCAGGTGTCAGCACACACACAGACATCTGCATGAGGTTTTGGGGTGCAGACATTTGCATGCCCACACATCAGACGCATGCACACCTCTTGGATGGCAGGGGTGCACATGCACATACACAGCTCTTGGCACAGATGTGTACACGTGCACATGTGTCTTGGGTATAGGAAGCAGACACATGTGCTTCCTGCATGTTGGAGACGCAGAAGCACCCAAGCTGGGGTGGATCTGCACACATTTTTTCCTCCCTTTCTTTTGACACAGGGAAAGCTGCTGTCTCAAACCTCAGAATGGGCAGCAGCCCCTGTGCAAGACTAAAGGCACCACTGCAAGCAGCTGTTTAAAATAGGAATGGGCAGAGTTGTGGAGAGTATATGTTGTGAGATTTTATGTGCATGTTTTGGTTTGGAGTTTTTTTTTGTTTCAGATAAACTTTGTTTAGACCACAGATCAAATATAGACCAGTTGGTTTTCTTTCTCTTCCAGGCAGACATGGGTTACTGCAAAATCTAAATATTTGACCTGATACCTCCCACCCAATTTATATTTTTTGCTAAAGCAGAAGCTAAGTGAGTGTTACCCTTTGTGTTCACAGCCCAATTTTTGTAGCAAGAAAGCTAAGCCCATAGTTAACATTTGTAGAAGAACTTGCTAGCGAAGTCAAATAGTGCCTTAAAAGACTCCATGAAAACTCCCTTTAATCAGTATTGTTCCTAGAAAATAAAAAATTGTGAAGTGTGATGGTAATTCCATATAGTGTGTCTACATTCACATTTTCATTAGTGGTATTTGGGGTCTGGAACAATTTGGATCCAATATGTATTTTACTTGGAACATGTAGTATAATAGTGGGGCATAATGTTAAGAAGTTAGTTAAAAGTAGGTCTTTTGGATGATGGATTAGTTCCGAACTAATTTGTGGTTAATGCTCACAACTGGCATTCCAAAGACATGAATTTAGTCCCTACGCTTCCAGAGCTAATTTTGGGTACATACTGCCCATACAAGTGAACTGGGGCTTCCTGATTTGTGGGTGTCTAGAATGACACCAGTAATGTAGGACTTCTCTAAGGATACGGATTAAAAATAAGGCCATAGCATCTCAGATTGGGTGCACTGACTATCTGTTTTAATAAACTTCAGCTGTTAGCATTTTTTATTGTAAGTACAGTGTATATTTAGATGGATAGTCATGATTCGTTAGTCATTGTTCCTGAGGAACTTTACAACTGCTGGCTAAAAGATTTTACATAAATGTAAAGTATTACTCATTTCATTGTGTTGAAAATTAAATATACCTCCAGTTTTAGGTTCAGTTCAACATTCAAGTCATGAGACTCCTAACAGCAAAGTAGTTTGCTTTCCAATATTATCCCCATAACTCCAGCTTACTCTTGCTACTGATAAAGCTGGTTCACACAAAAAGCAACATGATTATTTGTCGCTTTCATCTTCAAAGTTTGCTGCAAATGATAATCCTTACAGAAGAGTGTTCTAAATGTTAGCTTGCTAACTCCATTTAATAAAGGGGAGGGAATGGTGATAGTTTACAGATCACAATTGCAAAAACAAGCACTGCAGGACTGGGATTGAGTTCTGTCTCCTAGAGCCCTCTTTGCTGTCCAGTGAGCAGTAGTGCTTACCTTAAGGAACCTTTTTAAAACAACTTGGATTTATTAGGTGGGGTTTACCCCCATCATCTGGGACAGCTTGTGTTCCTGTGGTACCTGAGCTAGATCTGACAACGCAACTGTGGTCACCTGTGCCTTGCATCCTCCAGCTGAGATCGGAGACATGTCTACTCCAGTCAGCTGCGTCCCCTCTATTCCAGCAACAGCCTTATCGTGGAATGCCCTTTTAAATGCTTGTACTCAAGAATAGCTGCTTAGCTTTCAGCACAGTAACGCGTTTGTGTGTTTGCCTAGGACCAAAGAAGGAATCATTTTCAATGTATACACCAATAAGGTATTTACCAAGTACTTCTTAATGCTGAAGGTCATCTCAGCTGCAGTTGTTCTTCTGGTTGTTATTGTTTCTCTGCTATGAAATTCTTTTCTTTTCCTCCATTCTGCTTCCACAGGGTGAACCAGTTCATTATGGTTTTTTTCTGATGCGGCAAGTGGAAGGTTGATTGTTGAAAAACACTGCTGGTGTGAACTACTTTTGTGTAATACAGACAGGCATGTTCATGGAGAGATTATTCCCAAAGAAACTGAGATTCTCTTTCCCCATATTTTTACTTGAATGACTGTCACAACCTTCTGATACCTGGAAGATAGCTTTATAGTTGAAGATTGATAGCTATCTTCTGGATCTCCTAGTTAGTAATTAAGGGTGAAACATTGACTTCTGAGGAAGGAAAAGGGTTAAGTTTCCAGCTGTAGTGCCACATTTTTAGTATGTCAGATGGATATTTTAGCATTTCAGCAGAAACCCCCTATCAAAAAGAGGCAGTGAAAGGAAGTGCTGCTTATGAGAAGAAAAAACATTTGAGCTTGGAGTCCCCTGTCATACATTGTAGACAATTGGTTAAATACACTTCTTGTCCTTTGACACAGTTTTTGATGATTGAGGGGTCTTCTGTCAGTTGAAAAAGAGAAAAATAATTCCTTTAATACATCATTTAAAAAGAACACAGTTACCAATTGTAATGTTTTGTGTACTCTGTGGTGTAAAGGGAAGTGGTATTATTTTGGAAGTGTACTTGCAGAAACTGCATAAAGATTAGATAAAAAATGATGGTGAAATTCTTCTGTTTCAAAGAAGGGGAAATTGTGAATGTTGTACAAAGAATGTGGATCTGTACCCCTACATAGTACAGTTGCCAGAATTTGGAATTGAAATATTTGCAAGTTGTTTGTTTCCTGCCACTCGTAATTCTTCCCAAATTAGACTTTCATTGTATTTTTTCTCTTGAAAGATGCGCTATTTAACTTTTCCTTTTTTAGAGCTATATTTAAGCAATATAGGAACATACAGCAGTTATTTTCCTAGTTACACTGTACACACTGTCTTTTTGCTTGTTTTCACTCTTGGCTGTGTACATCAGGACAGACCCAGCCTTCTTGACCAAAGACACTTGATTAAAAAGAAGATAAATAGGCAGCAAAAGCAGCCATCCACCCGTTCCCTGCCATATGCACAAAGAATAAAGACAGATAATGTAACTGTTCATTTCAGCTCGGTATCTAGTTAAATGGTTTGTAAGAGGGTAAATCTGAGTGGGGAAAGAACTGCCTCTATCTTGCTAGGAAGCTGCTCAGCGGAAAGTTTTAGTAACAGATGTGTATGTAACTGTGCGTTATGATACTGTTTGCATTAAACTTGATTGTGCCTATCTTCCCTGCATTGTGGGCATTTTCAAGACATGCTCAGTGACAGTATAATGTACTTGTTAATGTGTAGGGGGCTGGTATCTTCAGCTAGCAGACCTCGTGAAGACAGTTGGTTAAAATCGCTATTTGTTCGCAAAGTCGATCCAAGGAAAGATGCTCACTCCAACCTTCTAGCCAAAAGAGAGACCAGCAGTCTGTATAAACTACAGAGTGAGTGATATTTTTATATTTAACATTACCATTTCGTTGTTCCGTTCCTGCATTTCTCATGTAATGTTGTTGTTTCAGTTCACAATGTAAAACCAGAATGTCTAGACGCCTACAACAAGCTTTGGTAAGTGTGCGTATTATGTTTTCACATTTTAGACATGTTGTTTTGATCACAAGCTGTTCTGAAAATTGGCAAATATTCATTATTTAGAGGGGAGGTGGAAAAATTCTGCTTTTACTTTCAGGTTATGATGGTAAATAGATCATGTTATTCTTGGAGGGAAATGGCAAAAGATACTTCACTTGGTTCACCCTCTGCCTTCCCACTTGGAGGTGTCATCTTCCTAAGCTGCAGTTTAGGATGATACCTTTTGTGACAACATTGGTGCCATTTGTTGGAAAGCTCTCCCCCTTCCCTTAGTTGTCTTACAATTGCTGGTCCATGTGGGAAGATCCTGGTACGCTAGCACGTCCCGCTCCAGCTGCCATGTAGGAATGTGTTGAGGGTGGTTATTGTCTGCATACAGGAAGGAAAGGGAGAGATCACAGGTAAGTAAAACTACATGCCAGTATTAAATTGAAGTATAACTTTGAGATTTTAAAAACCCAGGCGTTTACTTTCTCTCAGCTTATCTATATCCTACAAAAATAATGTTACTGAGATCTACTCTTTAAGAGCTATGCAAATCCTTGGATAGGATCTTTGCATTGGGGGGATATCCTCCAAAGGGAGCAGTACTGTTACAGGTTTTCCAGAAAGTTACAGCTGTATGAAATATATGAGTTAGTAACATTTTAAATTTACTGCTTTAAGGATGAAATTGCAGAAATATTAGCCCTGTTCTGCCTACATAATGACTCCTCTGGAGCGAGAACAACTCCATTTTCAAGAACTGTATGTTTAAATTTGGAAATGTAGTGAGCCTCATGCTTTTCAAAACAGCAGTGCTTTCTCACTGACAGTGATAATCTTGTCAGTTAAATAAAACATTCTTAGCATAATGATACCCTACTGCAACCAATTTTTAAGTGTGGTGTATTGGTGAGAACACCAGCTGGGCTGGAGGGTGGGGAAGAAGTTCACAACTCCCAGTTTATGTCCTCAACTCTGTTATTGGTTGGCTGTACAGCCATGAGTAGTTTGTTTAACATCTATCTGCCTTCATGTGTTCAGCATGGAAATGGAGCTAGATTACCCAAAACTGTTTTCCTTGCTATGCAAACATAGAAATCCACTAGAATAATATTAACTCATAAGGTATATTTACGTTTTTTGTTTAAAAAAAATAAATACACAGAGAAGCACAATTAGCATTCAAGCAGCTTTCTGTTTAAAAGCTTAATATAAACATGTTCAGTTATACAAGATGGGGAACCACTTCTCTGCATTATCTCATGAGCTACGTAATTGTTGAGTGAAAGCAAAGGCTTTTATTTTCAAGGAAGGAGACTGCTGACAGCAGTCAGATGAAGTATGTGGTTAGGTTTATTCTTCCCAAACCAAAGCAAATTTAAGTATTCCAGGGAAGGAGAAACCTTAAGAGAATCGAGTAATAAAAAAAACTAAGCCTCCCTGGACTTCCCTCCTTCCTCTCACTAAATTAAAGATGAATAGGTTAATTCCTTGTTCTGTATCAAATCAGAATAAGGATTAGGCATCATGTATTAATAAAAGAATGTAATGAAGACAATTATGAGAGTACTTTGTGAATCACTGTGGTTAAGGACCCCCTCTGAAGAATTAGGAATAGTTATTTTTAAAAAGGAAAAAGATGGTCTTCATAAGGTATTCTATGGGTATTGTTTTCTATAATTTGCAATAAAATATATTTTAGGGTTATTGTAACAATTTAACATTCCTGTTTAAAGCTGCCTTTCTGGGATGTCATTATGCTTTGCAAAAATGAACTGATGGTGAAACATCCTTGAAAACATCCTCGAAGAGTCATTCCATCCCATTATTTACACTGTGTAGTGAGAAATCTTGAGGTACAGATTGGTAGTGAGATACTCTCAAGGTTGTCTAGAAAGTCAGGAAAACTCGTATCTAATGACTCTCAGCCCAAGACCAGCCTACTTCCTATTATTTGATATTGTGCAGAAACTCATTGCCTGTGAGCCAAACCAAGTATGAGGGGTAATGATTCAGGGAAAAATACGAAAAGGCAAAGTTCAACCCGACTAATTGACTTATTCATGAAAGTACAGTGCAATGAAAGCTGTCTTAACAGAGTTAGCAATTGGTAAAACTTAATTTCTTAATGCTAATGTAGGCCACTTTTAAAGTTTGAAAAAAATGTTAGAGATAGTGGAAATAGTCAAACAGAAATTTTGTGTTGGAGGTATTTTTAAGGCAGTTTCACTGTATGCTTTGATGGGTAAGTTGCCTCAAACTAAGACCACTTTCTGAAATGGTAGAAAGCAGTAAGGCTGCATACTATGAAGTCATCATTTGATCTATCAAAATACTTGTTTTTATTCATTCAGCTCAACAGAATTAATAGCATTGTAACTGGTACAGAAGACTGTCCTTTCCTATTTTTGTGTATTCTACCTCCCTTCATAAAGAAAAGCTTTTCCTAAAGCAAATCACCCATGTAGTTAGGCTGCATTTTCTGTAAGTGAGACATCCTAATATTTATTTTCCTAATGTGTTGGATAACCTTTTGGGTGATTGACATAATTTATTGAATCAAAATAATTCTGCCATGCTGTGTATTTGTCATACCGTTTAACAAATGGTAACGCTTACCTTAATCTTTCATAGTGTTGTAGCTATCTTTTCCCTGTGTGGCAGATTTTTGTATTTCAGCTTTCTCATCTGAAAAGTAGAGCTTGTGAATTTTCATACCATAATGATAAACATGTGGTGATTTGTTATACATATCAACTGTAGCCTCCCTGAAGGAAATGCAACATAGTGTCTGTATTCCTTGTTTTCAAGTCAAGAGGTGCTGCCAAAGATTCATGAAGAAAAACACTACCCATGTGCACTGGTGGGGACTTGGAACACGTGGTACGGAGAGCAAGATCAGGCTGGTAGGAGATAGAAGTACAACAGAATGTAAAACCATACAAGTGAAACATGTGCTTGGCAGGTTTCTTCTCTTTAAATCATCTCTGTTGACAGTAAACCTTTAGCAATGTATACAGCAAGGGTGTGTGTGCATCAATTATCAGTAGCTATATTAACATCTACAGCGCTTGCTTTTTGTCTTGTTGAGTTTGACAGTAAAGCATTAGTTCCTAAAAAATGTCCTATTGTTAATATGCTTTCATGTTTTGCAGGTGGTAGATGAACAGTTTGGGGAAATGCTTGTAAAATGTGGTCCTGTAATATTTTGCAGGCACAGATCATGTTCCTGAATATTTAGGGTGAAGGGAAAGGCTTACAAAGACAGTTAATCTTGCATTGGCCAGTATAAAAGCTTTACTCAGACTTTCATACCGTAAGTGCTGTATGATAATGAAATGCAAATCATTCCCACCATCTGAAAAAATGATTGCATTGTAAACTCAACAATAAGCTAGGCCTTTACTGCTACGGAGGTAACTACAAAGAGTCTAGTGTAGAGAGAAAACCTTAAAAATTTCCTAGGCTCTGGGAAATTGAAGGAATGGGAAGCCACAAATAGAGAGTGGTGTACTGATACTTGTTACGTGGTTTGTTGCGTAGCTCCATTGTTAGAGCCATGCTAGTATTAATGTCAGTGCTTCGTTACTGAAAAATATACTCATGTACACATTAATTTTTCCTGCATGCGCAGCATATTGCAATGTTGACACTGAACAAATGCAAAGAAATAACGGTAGATAAGCCAAACTATCTGAGAAACAGCTCTAAAAGTTGAAGGGGAGTTGGGGAATGAAGACAATTGAAATGAGAATATCATAGCCAAGTCTCACTCGTTGCTTTTGTAACATATTAACACAGTCTGTACCTCTAATTGCATCCATAGCCTGCCTTGAAAGTGTTTTTGCAGCAGTTCTAGCAGCATAATAAAGCAGATTATGGGTTTTTGACTTGTTCAGTACTTGCACCCAGGCTGTGTTAATATTAGGTGGATATATCAAATTTGCCCTGGGGGTAAGACAGCAGAAGCAGGCGCACTGGATGAATCTGCTATCATAGTGAAGTGCCTTACATTAGTCTCTAGTTCACTCTCCTGGAAAAGGCACAGGATTGCTTTATAGGATAGAAGATAGCTTTTGTGACCTTTTTTTTTTTTTTTTTTTGTGAGGTGAAATATTGTTGCCTTGCTATATCAAGTGCTTGTAAATAAATCTTGCTATGATTCATTATGATTTATTAAAGAGAGAATGCTTTGAAAAACCTCAAATGTAGATACCTGTTCTGAAATTGTTTTTATGGGGGAAATCCTAGCAAATGTAACAATTCTAGCATGTTCAGATATCTTCTGCTTTTATTAATGTAATGTTTACCTCAAAAATAACATTCACATCATTTTTCATGTCCTACAGAAAGTGTGTTGCTCTTTGTGCTTGAGTAATTTACTGAACTACCCCTGTATTGTTCTTAGATGAAATTGGTATTAAACACATTTTTGGAATTAAGTCATCATCTTAAATTGAATCTCAGTTTCAACTACAGTCATGTAAAGTTGTCGTATCTCACTAGCATGGCAACAAAATGTCCTTTTAGAAATTTCCCTGTTGTCTTCAGAGTAGATTGCAAAATTTTCCAAGAGAACCCTTTTCAAAAACCAGATTATTCCATTATTCTTAAAATGTTCAAATGTATAGTGCTTTCTTTAATGAAAATCTATTTTTAAACCCGTTACTTGATTTCTATTTTTGTATAATTCTGTGGTATGAAAAGCATTTTATAAATCCATAAGATTTAGCACTGGTCTGTGACGTCTCTGAAAAAGCCTCTTCTTTTCTGTTTCAGTTCATCTGTGGAGATATGAGGGAGGCTATCCAGCTCTCAATGAGGTCATGAGTAAACTCCGTCAAAATAAGGTAGAATGCATTGATTTTGTTAGAATTGGTTCATTTATGCAGAAGAGAACAAAGAATAATCAGAGCAAAAAACTGCACATTTGGATACCTGCTTTTACTTCAATGTCTCATCACTTCCTGTATGAACTTAGAAACCTTTTTGGAAAAGGGTTTATTCTCACACTCAGAAATACTGAGGTTTAATCATAGAATCATAGAAGGTTTCAGGTTGGAAGGGACCCCTAGAGGTCATCTAGTCCAACCCCCCTGCAGTGAGCAGGGACACCGTTAACTAGATCAGGTTGCTCAGAGCCCCGTCCAACCTGGCCTTGAA
>BOSO01012765.1:13859-25680 GCA_018403395.1 Gorsachius goisagi | reverse complement strand
AAGAGGCCGACCCCCACCTCGCTACAGCCTCCTGTCAGTTCATCCAAGACAGCACCGCAGATGTCACTGCAGCCAGTACTACACTTCTCAGAGAGTTTCATGTATTTACAGGACAGCAAATGTTATTTCTCATTTAGTTGCAAGCTGGCCTATGCCCTGGAGCACGAGGCTTTCAACTGTACTTGTCTCGAGTCAAACACGCAAGGGGATTTTTACCATCCCATCCAATTCTCCTCGAGGCAGAGATCATGCCTGGAAAACGTCAACCTTTATGTTCACCTTTCAGATGGAACTGGAGGAGAAAGCAGTTTTCTATAGTTACCACTTTATGATGACCAACAGCTGTAACATCAATTATACGTACAGATTTATAGTGTCTCAAGTGGGAAACAGGGATTTTGTTGCTTTAAAGAAATGACTTCAGCAAAGCAGTGAGCTTCATACGTTGCACTTAGGTACTAAAAATGCTCACGCAAACTCCGCAAGTTAACCTCGGTTCACTCGTCTCCAGTACCATCCTAAAACACGACCTGCCTTATCGCATTGGAGATGTTCTAGAAAACAGGTACGAGCTGGCAAGGAGGAAAAGAAATTTTTTACCCTGATCTACATAAGCCTTCCTAAACTCAGCCAAAGAGGGATACACCTAAATATAGCCGTGTCGTCCCAGAGCGCTCCAGGGAGCTCGGCTGCCAAACAGAAAAATTTGGCAGGCAGAAAGAATAAGCCCAGACCTTTCCCCAGGGAAGGCGGCAGCCTCGGGCAGGCACACGCAACCCGTGCCCCAACAGCCCCTGCAGCACTCGGTGCTTTTAGAATAACATTATTCTCTGCTGGACACCAACAGCCAGCAAGTTTAAGGCTTCGCCACACAAAAAAACCCAAGCCCAAACCCTTAAGTCAAGGCTCGAGGTCAAAATCCCCACTGCTCTTTGTATGCTTAACCTCTCCTACAACACTGGTCTCAGATGGCGGGGGTGTGGGGGGGGATCACTGGCTTAATTCATATAAACAATCCTGTAAAAAGACAGAGATTAAATAGGTAAACGCATTTCTGTGTCAAGCCTCAAGGTACTGTAAATCACAGTGAGCGCACAAAAGGTCTTCAAACATAATGAAAAATACCTTGACAGTAGCATCATGCTGACCCTATATTCGTCCTGTTCTAAATCTGAATTCCCCGCTGCCTGGGTTGACAAGCAGGATGAAGAATGGT
Organism: Gorsachius goisagi; assembly: GCA_018403395.1. Lineage (NCBI taxonomy): Eukaryota > Metazoa > Chordata > Aves > Pelecaniformes > Ardeidae > Gorsachius > Gorsachius goisagi. The sequence goes on along the minus strand of BOSO01012765.1, from coordinate 24,464 downwards.
ATGAATGCCTCGAAGGGCTCGTACCTGCATGCTACTCAGACTAGAGAGGTAAAGCCTGGGTAAAACAGCGTTACAACGGAGCGAGACACTCCCATGATCCGAGCACAACTCGCCGCAAATACCCTGCTTGGGAGACAGAAGGGATCAGCAAAGCTTTAGTTCATATAAACTTCAGTTCATCACTTGCAGAAACAAGGTAAGGAATGTTTTTAAGCACAGTCCACTATTGTAAACGTTAAAGAAATCTGTTAGAAAGGTTCCAAATATAATACAGAGGTAGCAATCTTGATGGCTGATTTACCAAAGCATCAAAAAATAACCCCCCCACATGCTCCTAAGTACTATTATTTAAACATATTACTCTTACAAAACCATGTGTGCACATATGGAGTAACATCTCTGCGACAGTGATGCACTAAAATCCTGGACAAGGGCTTACCGAGCTGCAGGAGCAGCCGTAAGCCACACGCTCTCCTCTTGCCCAAGCTGTCCCCATACACTGGGCTTCCCCTCTACAAACCAATGCACCTCGCTCCGTGGGTCAGCTACATGTAACCACGGGATTTTAACAGTGGGGCTCTTAAAATTTCACAAGAAGAAACGCAGGTCCTGCATATAGACGCATCTCTTTAACCCTCCATCAACTCCCATCACCCTCCTGATTCGGTGCCCTCTATTGTCCACCTTCCACCATTCTGGATCTATCTTTATTTTTGCCTCTCACATCAACGTCAGTTCGCCTTTTCCCGTCCCCCTCCTTTTTAGCATCACCAAGGACAATTTTTCTTCTTTTTTTTTAAGTCCACCACAGTCTTGCAACTGGTTTTAAAATTACAAGATTTAAACAAGAAAGCCGAAAAGAGGCATGGCGGGGGGGGGGGGGGGGGGGGGGGGGCCCNNGCCCCCCCCCCCGTGCACAAGGGGAGGGAAGTTATTTGTATACTTGGCATTAACTTTTGGGGCAAGCTTGGATCATTGTGAAGCTTCTCATAACTGTGAAGGTTAAAATCTTGCTGCTCTTAAAATAAAAGCTGAGAGTCCCATCTAATCTCATGCCATCAACAGCTAAAACACTGAAGAGAAGTCCCTTATCACAGCATCCAAAATAACACCGTGGGAGTTAACAACAGTGATTTTTCCTCTAGCTGTCTTCTGATCTGCCTTTTCAGTTTATTCTTTCTTTCAATTTTTCACCCAATTTTTTTCCTCCGTCTACCGGGCTGGACCATAAACCAAAGCCAATTTCACACTTTGAGTAGAACATCTGTTCTGTGCCACCTCCTTCAGCTTTGAACACTCCTCTTTTTCCTTTTTTTTCCCCCCCAGTAACATAGCACACACCTGTAGCTGAGCCGTTATTTATCCAGTATTTAAGGGTCAGATTTTGGTGTTGAATCCAACCCTTGATGCCACTCAAGGCAGAACTGGTGCACCGTGACATCATGGTTTCTCACCATGATGCTGACCATGCATCTTGTCACCCGTGCAGGCGTGCATTTGCTTTCTGCTTAAGTCGTTCTTTTAATGAAACGGAAAAAGAACTGCATCAGGATTCAGAGATGCTGTACTTCATGTGGTTGGGATTCTGTGACCCCCACTAATTTTGCTCAGGAGCTGATGATAAATGGCCTCCCTTTGCACCCCCTGGGCTGGCAGCCCCATCACCTGCAATATGCAGATGCGTTGGTGAACAAAACCTCATTATTCCTCAAGATCAGACCTTCTTCAGGGAGCTCCTCCTTTGGGGAATGAGCCCAAATAGAAGCTGGCTCCATTTAAAAAAAGATCTGTAATTCTTAGAAATCTTATTCATTATTAACGGAGCATTTCATAATACCGATGAGAATGTCAGAATTCAAATGCTTTAGCTGTAAGATCACAAAAATATTTAACCTGAGTTAAATTTATCTCGATGTGCCTTTTGAGCTGCTCTTTGTTCCCTTCTCCAAGCAGTTAAACTTGCAAACAAATCCATCTTGGTTTATTGTCAGCAGCATCTATTCTGCTTAGCACGCACTCGAGATGAATTTATTAACAACCCTATTTTTAACCCACGAACACATAAATCTGTAGAAAGCTGCAACTTGATAAAAGCTCAGAAGTCAGAGTAAAAAACAGCAAAAAAAAAAGAATGTGAAAAAAGCCACAGGCCAGGGACCTGCAGGGGGGACATGGGGTCCTTTACATGTTGTTCTTCATTGTAAAAATCCACAAAATTTAAGTGAAGGCAACTGGCCCATGTGGTATTAGACCTATCTGCATCCCCGTGGCAGCGGTGCAGGAGGGTTTATGCAGCTCGCTGGCTTCCCTTGAAGCTGCTTTAACACCTTACCCATTCCTGCTCAATGCACCTCACGATTAAGCAGGGAACACAGCGTGGATCATCACGGGACTATGTTAAGGAAAAGCGTGGCCCCATCTCGTATCGGGGTAAATTACAGCGCTTCTACGGGAAGATGATTCCATGATTTAATCATTTGGGCTGAAAATTTCCCAATTGGAAATTCTGTTCATGGCTGAATTTGAAAACTCAAGGCAGAATGGTTCAGGTCTTTCTGAGCAGGCATCTCTGGTGCTTCTGCACCTTGAAGCAACGCGGGAATTTCAAGTACTGGAAGGGGCTGCCCAGGGAAGGGGTCGAGTCCCCATCCCTGGGGGGATTTAAAAGCCGGGCAGACGAGGTGCTTAGGGCCAGGGTTTAGTGGTGGGATGGCAGGGTTAGGGGAACGGTTGGGCTTGATGATCTTAAAGGGCTTTTCCAACCTAAACGATTCTGTGATTCTAAGATTCAACACAGAAAACAGCCGTTCTTCTAATGCCCTGGGGATACTGCTGCTAAATGGCAGAAAGTGCTGCTTGAACATCACCAGCACTTGGGTAAGCTTTACATACTGACAAGGAATGTTTTCTGTCTCATTTTGCAGGCTTGCTAAGTTCGCTGCAGATTTTCTTACGTTCTGCTGCATTCAAGCAGCAAAACTTTACATCCCCTTCTGTGGGGATGCGAAGTGCAAAGTTCCCCCGTAGCAGCACGGGATTCTTTGACCAGTTTTCTTTTCAGTAGCAGATTTTGAACATTAACAGTTGGCTGCTTTTACACAGTGAGAGCCAAAAAAATTCCTGGAAGCTATTCAGAGGTTAAAGTCAGGTCAGGATTTTCACCAGCCATTCTGTTTTATACAAAAAGGATTTAGTGGGTTTCGGGAGAAAGGGCTGACTTGCTCCTATCTCTCCTCTTGGCTGACCTCCTCTCTCCTCCTCCCCCCCTTCCCCATTTCTTTTCTTTTACAAATAAGAGCGTCTGAATTTGAAGATCTGGACCTTGCAACATTTTTTGTTACCCTTTCAATTTAAGTAGCCTGAACTTCCTCTTACTGTAGAGATCTAGAATTTCACCATAAGCCTGTTCTAACCCAAGCGATGCATTTATTAAAGTCATCAGCAAGCACGAAATAGTCCCCGTGCTGTGCAGATTAGAGATATGACAGCTTGTTCCCTAATAATTGAAATTATATAAGAGGTGGCATACAAATGGACAGGAATAACTCCAAGAGGACAAGTCATCAGAGAAAACCTGACTGCTTAAAATTTGGTCCGTACATCGGGATTAGAACACCAAAATGCCCACTCCATACACCCTAGTGTATAGTTATACGCCTAATGCAGTTCATTTGGAGTCGGAAGAGCCACGCTCTGATTTAACGTTGGCAAATTAACGCTGTGTCGAGCAAAAGCATTTTATGCTAAGCAAAAACACAAGGAGAGAAGCAATTATGCATAACGGTGAAAAGATCGACTTCCCACCTTGATTAACTGGTTTTTGTCCTTTGCTAATTCTCTAATATTTTACAAATAGCACATTAACTTTCTGGGACACACATTAAAGCCTCTGTCTTTTTAAAATAAGAAATTTGGTGGCAATTAATGATTGCGAGATTTGGAGGCGATGCTCATTGCAGCTCTGGATTGATCGGTGGCAAAGATCAAGACATCTTCCCTAAACCATAACTTTTATCAAGATGGATAAGAAATATATTGGAGCTGCCTATTTTAACAGTACACCTTGTTGGAGCTAACGAGCTAAGAGTTTAAATCACTTATTTGGGAGGAGCAGGAGGGACCATGACTCGGGAAACATAAAATACCTAGGGAAATATTCACTCTTTTTCCACATGTAAAAAATGGCACAAAACCCTGAAGTAGTTTTGACAAGGAAATCTTGGAGAGATTTACACCTTTGAGGTGCCACACGAAGCTACTCAGACCAAAAGCCACGGCATTACAGCCATCCTTGTGGAGAAGAAACACGAGCAAGGGATACGCATACAAGATCTGTATGCAATAATTGAGGAACGCAACCAAAAGGGAAACCTGATCCCCGACCCTCCAGAAACAAAGGAGCTGATGTGTTCCGAAAGGGGAGAGCAAAGTGCGAGGTGGGCTTTGCTTCCTACATGCGGACAATTTGTCTGCTCTGTTGTGTAGTGAAAATAATTTGAGGGAATTGCTGTCATGCAGAGAGCACCTTTCAAAACCGTCGCACACCCAATTCCCTTCCCAATGGGAGGGTAATGACCAAACTGCGCAACGTCTCCTGTGGGGAAACAGCCTGCCCTTGCTCAAGCTGACCTTACGCTTGTGGAAGACAGTGGAGGTACAGAAAAACAGACTGAGTGGAAAACTTCCTCATTTTTTTCACTGCTGGAAAATATGACTGGAGAAGACCATTTTCCCCACAATTTGTTACAGCTACCCAGCTTCTATCAAATGCCAGAATAAGAAGGTGTTGAAAATGTTATTGTCAAAGCAAAGCTGGGGGGAGGAAAGGAGGGGAGAAAGAGGTTCTTGTTTTCCTTCGAGTGTGAACACTAGCAGAGGAAAGCCTTGCTTTTTGAAAGCCTTGAAAAGTGCTTCCCCTACTCCACACGAACATGTTTTTGCACAACTTTTCCATCTGGGATACATTAACATAGCCTTGGGATAAGCCACCTTCTTTTATTTTCCAGAGTTTCCATGGGAAAATCCACATTCTCAACAGAAGAACCTCTAAGAGAGAATCTTCCTCATGAGGAGGAAAAAAGAAAAACGTTTCAGACTTAAAAATTAATCACTATAGACCTACAGAAAAAGGGATAGGGTAGAAAGTCTGAGCAAAGAGCTTCCATGCCTCATGGCGTCAGGAATTGGGATCATGGTGATGCTTCTCTGGCACATGGGTGTGCCACAAAGGCCACCCGGACCTCCTCTGGCTTTCACAAGGACAAGTAACTCCAGATGAAACCAAACTGCGGTAACCTATGGATTCATTGCCTTCAGGTTGGCACCTGCCAACCCACCACAAGGGCTGGACGAGCCCAGCACAACAGCACAGCACGCACCGACAAACCTCATTAAGGGTAAGAGCCACTTGTAAAAGCAGAGCGCCACGTTTTTGCTGATTCTGCTGCTTTGCTTCAGGCTTCGTTCAAGTCTTAGGCTTAATTCACAGCTCTGCTGCAAGGTGAGACCCAGCTGGAATCAAGCATCCACTTTCACTCACCGTGATCCTCCAAGCCCAACCGGGCTTCAAGGGGCTGCTGTTGGACTGAACGAGGCTCTGAGTGCGGGACATCGTGAGCAGAGAACCAAGGGAGGGTGATACAGCAATGACTTCTCCCAGAATTCATTAACCTACTTCACTAAGCAGCTTGGAATAGCCTGCATATTTGCATTTTAAGATCATGCAGAAGTGCTACAAAGGTTGCTGTGGCATACAGGGGCTGAACAAAGCCCAGATTTCCTCATCAGCTAAGCAAAATATTAATCACTAGTACAACTAACCTCCCTACACTATCAACCTTCCCTTCTTTTTTTTTTTTTGTTTTAAGCACTATATAAACTGTTGGCAAAGTAAAATCTTTTAGCTGGAGAAATACTCATTATAAAACATGTGGCAAGGACAACCAAGCGAGGACCATCCTGCCTGATGTGACACAGACGCTCCTTTTCTCCCATTGTGCCTTTACGGCTATTGAACAGAAATTAATCTGCGCGCATTATTTTCTCAAGTTACTTTACACTTGCAACCTACAGATCACTCGAATGAAAAACGGGCTGCAGCAGCTACAGAAATTCACTGATATTTGCATTAATTTAATCCTGCTCCTGCCCAAGGCTGAGCTTAAGAGAAGCAGTCGTTTCTGAGGCACAGAGTCACCGATAAGGTGGCAGTGACAGTCATGGGGCACAGAAGGTAATTAGTCTTTTATATTTATAGCAATATAATCCGACAGTATTTGAACTACAAATGCGATGCCATCATCCATCCTCTTTCCTCCGACATCAAAGAACAGCAGCTATGGACTAAATGGCATTAAGGGAAGGAAAGTGCTGAAAAAACAGATGCCTCAAATTACTTGGGGTAGTTGTGGGGATGGCAGCCCCAAATAACAGCTGCTGCCTGGCACCAAGGCCAACCCATCCTCCTTATTGGATCAAGAAGCTCACATCTCTCTAAATTAGCATCGCCACATTTGTAGATGGGCATGGAGAGCGGCTGAGGGAGAGGATGCAGAAGAAAAGAAAAACTTGGTAGAAAAAACCCTACCAGCTCACTAGAATTAAAGGAGGCAAAAATGTGTTGGGAAGAAAGATTGCCAGAAGCAGAAAGGTGAAGACAGGATGCAGAAGTAGAAGAAAGAAAGAGAAAACTCTTCCTTTTTCATCATGTAAACAAGTTCCAAAACCTTGCATCAAATAATTTACTCATCAGCCTCACCCACCCCAATTTTCTATGTAGTTCTACCTATGACGATGGAAGATGGAGGGGTACAAACCACCTTGGCCACTGCAGTATTAACTTGAGTAATGCAAAACCATCCCATTAAATAGCAAATGCACGTAGATGATAAAAATAAAGGTCGCCAGACCAACAGTCAATGACGACCTGGCTTCGCAGCAGGGTGAGGAGGAGGAGGAGGGTGACAGCACTCACCTATGATGCCGCTGTCTCTGCTCTCCAGCGTGGAGGTGGGGCTGGTGACGGCGCCGTAGGTGCAGTCCTTGGTGGTGACGCTGGTGCTGACGGGCGGGAGGGTGGAGCAGGGGCTGCTGGCAGGCGGCGAGGCGGTGCTGCTGGTCAGCGTGGAGCAGGGGCTGATGCGCTGCGTCACGGCCGAGCTCTGCAAAAGGGGAAGCGGGAACACGTCACTCGCCACAGTCAGTCATCGGGGGGGAGAAAATTAAACCCAGTCTTTCTACAGTTCACGCTTGAGGATTTGCTTTGTATGGTGAAGTTTAAAAAGTGCTGTGCCACCCCACATCTGTGGAAAACACAGAGACGCTGGGCCTGTTTGCTACTTCATTCCTTAAAGAGAACAGATTCCAGCTTCCACATTCAATAGGAAACACAGAAAACACAAATAACATGGTATTTACCAAAAGCCTGATGCCACACTTTATGGGGAATATTGAGAACTTGGTTAATATTGAACCGAAAGTTTAAAAAAAATCACAAATAAGCAAAAATGATGAGACAGGGAGGTAAATTCTGTGCCTCTGTTGAAGTGGAGGTCTCCAGGGTGGTATCTGTACCGCACGCCCTCACCTTTACTTGCAGCAAGAACCATCATATACAGGAAATCCCACAAAGACCTTTGGGCCATTTCCATCGCCTCAGAAACCTCTGTGGGGCTGCAATTCTTATTTTGCTCGGCAAGTGTTTCCTCCATTCAAGAAAAACACCAGCGGTTTTACACCCTTGGCAAAGAGGAAGCTCAGAATCCCTGATCTAGATATGAGACAGCCCTTCCCCACCAGATAAAGTTAAAAAAAAGAAAAAAACGTAATAGGAAAAAGGTTGTTCTCCAAAGGGAGAACAAAACAAAAAAAAAATGCAGCAGCAGAAAAAAGATGGTGTTTTAAAGGTGATTTTGGAACGACCCTGTAAGATCCTGTATGTGAGAAAACGGGAAGAGTTTATACATCTGATGCTGTGCACGGGGATTAGGTTATTAAGAAAACAAAATCATTTGTGAATTCAATTTGAGACAAGCTGCCATAGAAGACAGAGCCCGTGTTTTAGCCCCGGGCTGCTGGATACGTAAGCTTCCCCGGCAAAAGGTCCCCCCTCTGTAGACACGTCCCAGGGCATCCACAGACGACAAAAACTGCCTTGTGGTCACCGGGGGATGGCGAGCCCAGGAGATGGCTCACGGGCCCCAGCGCTGGGAGGACGCTCTCGTTTACCCAACACAGCCACTTACACCACCCTTACCAGAGCAATCAGCTGGAAAAGACTTTAAAATGGGCAACTTCAGTGCTTCCCTTCCCCAAAACTGACCCCTGTACCCCAGCCCATCCTATTCATGCTGTGGGCACCAGGAGAGCCAGCACTCTCACCGTGGGGCAGGCCAGCAGTCCAGCTTCCCTCGAGTAGATGAGGATGCGTGAAGTAAGCGTTACAAAAAAATGGGCTTTTGAGCATGTGATCCTCCCTTAAATTTATCTTTTGGCCTCCGCAGATGGGGAGTGACCCCATCGCCCCCTTGCTCAGGGGACACTGGGGAACACAACCGTCTCTCTCCTGCACTGCTGCTGCTTTCTGAGCCAGCCTCTGCCAACACTACTTATCCATTGTGGGGAAATGATACTAGTCCCAGGGAAGGAACAGCAGAGGTTAATTCCCCATTTCAAATTTGCTTAAATGAGATTTCTTTTATTCTATGTGAATACTTCCCTAAGAATCGTGTGCATTTGTATTCCCTTTTCCACGTCATTTGAACCCAAGGTGACCACACAGAGCATCAGGCTTGCAAACTGCAGAACGTGTTTGACATCTCATGGGTTTTTCTCTTCCACACTATTTCATACTTGAAGCTGAAAAAATGCCTGGGATGGACTTTTGTTAGTAGCACATGTGAAAGATTTACCGGATTTTAAATCAGAAGGCAGATACCATGCGTAGCTACTGGGAAGCGATCTAATTTGTCCACGGTATCCCAACGGGGCTTGTAAAAATCTTTACTCAGAGTGGAACCACCCCGGCACTCGAGGCGAAACGGAGCATCCCTGCCAGCAGTGGGACGGGGCAGCACCGAGGCAGGCATCCCCCTCCACCGCCCCACGCCTTTGCTTTCACGCCAGCATAACTGCATCGATCTTAACTTAATTACAGAGTAGCCCGAATGTGGATTAACACATCGACGAACCAGGAAGGGATTGCTAATGCGACAGCTCCACGGGCGTGTTTATATATTAAACAGAGATTGCAACACAGCAGAAAACGAACCGTGTGAGCATTTCCATGATAATTTATAATCTCCCTCCGGCATCCCTATAAAATACCCACCAGTGAATGAGACAGCTGCCACCACACCATCGCCTTTTGGAGCACTCGGGAAGAGCAAACCAACACTCTCCTCTCCCCACCCAATCTCCGGCGCCACTAGCAGATCACCATTATTGTTATTTTCCATTCTTTTATGTTCTAGGTACCTACCAACACGTCTTTTCCCCCCCAGCAGCCTTCTAGGAATTGCAGGCAAGCTGACTGCTCTGTAGATTCTGGCTCCCTGTATGTTCTGGCTTCACACATTTCTTACATCGCCCCTCGCACGCCTCCTCTCCCAACAACCCTTTTTCATCTTCTCGTACCGCAACGTTTTCGAATGTTGAAATGCCATACTGATTTCTGTAAATCTGGTTTTAATTTTGCAAAATTCTTTCTAACTCATTAATTCCAGTGGCCAAATTAAAAAACGACTTGTGTGTCAGTCTTCAGTGAAAACATTCCTTTATTTTTTCCTCTAAAAATCACTGGTGTTTATTATTATTCTTAATATAACCTAACACAGGGCTCTTTCTGGATTGCTGCTATGTATCAAGCAGATGTTTTCACTGAGGCACCCGCCACAGGGGGACTGTCTCTGATTTATCACAGCTGATTAGATGCCATCAGTACACCTGAGCTATTAAATCAGCTTTTTCCAATATTCCTTTTCTTTAAGTCGCTGACAGTACAATGAACTGCATCAAGTTTAAGGCAAAATCATTTTTGTGGTTTGGACAAGGAAGGCCAAGGGCATCCTAGGCTGCGTGGGGAAAAGTGATGCCGGCGGGTGAAGGAGGTGATGGCTTCTCCTCCGCTCAGCTCTGGTGGGACCGATCCTGGAGCGTGGCACTGGGCTCCCCAGTACAAGAGGCAGATGGGGATAATGGCGTGAGTCCAGTCAAGGACCACAGAGGTGACCGAAGGACTGGAGCACCTGACACAGGAGATACCCAAGACCCAAACAGAGATCATAGAATCGTTTAGGTTGGAAAAGCCCTTTAAGATCATCAAGCCCAACTGTTACCCTAACCCTGCCATCCCACCCCCAAACCCTGTCCCTAAGCACCTCCTCTGCCCGGCTTTTAAATCCCTCCAGGGATGGGGACTCAACCCCTTCCCTGGGCAGCCCCTTCCAGTGCCTGACAGCCCTTTCAGGGAAGGAATTTTTCCTAATGTCCAACCTAACCCTGCCCTGGCACAACTTGAGGCCATTTCCCCTCGTCCCATCGCCCGTTCCCTGGGAGCAGAGCCCGACCCTCCCCGGCTCCCCCCTCCTGTCAGGCAGTTGTAGGGAG
>BOSO01012764.1:27126-50588 GCA_018403395.1 Gorsachius goisagi | reverse complement strand
TTGAAAGAGGACAAAGGAGGGGAGTCAGAGATGAGGGGCGGGGGGGGAGCACACCGCCACAGTTACTGACAGCATTTTCATATGGTGTGTGCTAAATTTCTGTAAGCATAGAACTGGTTGCTTTTCCCGAAAGAAGATGTGTCATTTGTCCATAATACTTGCTTGAATTTTGACTGAATGGGCCGTTGTCATTGTCAGGCAGAGGCTGCAGCCTCTCACCAGTCCAGCTGCTGTGAGCTGCCATGATATCCTTCAACATGTGTGAATTTGAACTGAGAACACTGGCTTGTGCTATGAGGCAGCTATGTTGTTGTAGCCTAGCACTCATCCATGATTATCACACACATTTTTGAACACAAGATTGTTAATTTGGAATTTATCCAAACTTTGAAAAAAGAATCTTTCCACCTTCTGTGCTAAATTGGAAGAGGTGCAGATCCTATGTGGCTATTCCTATTTTGCCCTGGAAGTAGCTTGCTTCCTCCCAGCCAGTTTCATTGAAATCAGAATAAACTGTCCTCAAGCAGCAGCAATACAATATCTCTTTACAGCAGTTCAGTTAAACGACTTAAAATAAAACTTATGGTTACGTAAGTAAAACTCTGCATGCTGTCCAGGCCTTTCTGTTTTACCCAGCATTCACCACTGTGGTATGTGAGAACTTTGTTCTCATCCTTTGTGGATCCCTTTAGTGTATATGTCCCATAAGTAAGGTAGGTACATGGCACAGCAGGTTTGCACAGGTCGCCACAGCCTCACTCAGCCTGCTTATCCTCGAATACAGCATGCTTTTGGATTGTAGTTGCAGTTACAAGCTAAGTGTGGTGTCAGAGAGGATCAGGTCAGCACGACTAATGTGCAACCAGCCTTTTGGCAGGCCCTTCTGTTCTTCATTGCTTTGGGTCGTTGTAATTAATAACCGTACAACTGCCCTGACTTCCTTTCCTAGCCCTCCCGAGAATTATCTGTGCCCAAAAGGATGGCCTTTTGCTTTTCTGGTTTTCTTTTGGAGTAAGACTCCACTAGGCAGAAAAGCTAAGTGAACATAGCAGAAAAGCCACAGATTTTTAAGTCACTCGGAAGTGTGATTGTAATTGTGTTGCTCCAGCCACAGAAATGCACCTTAGGAACTTTGGCTCAAGTCAGAGCACCCCTAATCTCAAGCTCTAGAGAGCAGCTTCTGGCCATGCAATAGCCCTTTTCTGAGCAGTTTGGGGGAAAGAACAAAGCCTCCTCTGTGTTTCCGGCATAGAAGGGATCTATGAAAATACACTCTTGTTAGGAGCTGTACCTATGCTTAGAGCATTCAGCTGCAGATAAGCTGTATTCCAGACTTCACCCTTAAGTCACAGCTAAGAGGGTATCTTGCATCTCCTTACCACCACCTTCTGTCTTTTATAAATACTTCAGTCCTCTCTTATATGGCCTGAGTCACTGCTGTATTGACCCTGCAGCTGTTTGACCTGCTGTCTTATGTTGTCAACAGTCTCAAGAATCAACATTTTAAATTGCTTGCATTAAACACTGCTGCTATGGCATAGAAGCAATTTTCCCTTTGCCCAAGACTGCAATTTTTACTTTTTTTCTGGAAATGTTAGATCAGTTGCCTTTTATTCCATTTTGGGTTTTGTTGTCCTGTTACAGGCAATGCATTCAGAAATAGCTGCATAGCTGATTGAACATGATATGGAGGGCAAAGTAGCCATTACAGAGATTGCTATTCAGGAAGCAGAAGCATTTACATGAACTATCCAGAGGCCTAGTTTTCAGGTGTCCCCTTTGGGACTTCTGTTCTACGGTATCAGCTCTCCTCATTTGACTCCATATTTCTGAACACTGTTTTCATTGTTTGCTCTTACAAGATTGTTCAGAATGGTATCATTTCTATTCTGGCTTTGTTTGAACAGCAGGCCGAACAGCAGGCCATCTAACTCTTGGGGTACTCTCTGCGTGCTTTAATTAGAACTCCTTTTTGCAGGACAAAAGCTGAGCTAGATCAAGAAGCTCTGATCAGTGGAAACCTGGCAACCGAAGCTAACCTGATCATTCTCGATATGCAAGAGAACATCATCCAGGTGGGAAATGGCAGAGCTGGCTTGGTACCAATCCCTGCTCCCTCAGAAGCCAGTGGAAACAAGATTCATTTCTCCTTTTGTTTCTTAGGCAGTGCAAAATGTTTTAATTAAAGATCTTCTGTAAACTTGCATAAACTTGAAGGGGAAAAAGAAAAGATGAAGAAGAATGAATCCAAAGATGAAATTGCTGCCTACCTTACACTGTTGCCACAAGCCCCTTCTACTGTAGGGCATTGCATTACTGTGAATGAAACGGAAATCTACCAGCTTGTTTTCAGTAGATATTGTTGAAAGCCATTTCCGCTGTCTTACTGTGATCTGGGACTTTGGAGAGGATGAGTGAAGAAAAATCTTAATTTATGCTAGAAATGTATCTGAAGATGTTAGTAATTTGGAACTGGACTGCTGGGTGGCTTTTGGTCACACTTGCATGTGTGATCCAGTGAGACAAAAGGATTTAACCTTGACTCCCGTGGAGTGCTCAGTGCAGGGAAGTACCTTCTACCTGCATGGAGTCCTTCTGAAAAGTGATATTTCCCCCCCTAGAGCAATGCAATGTGTAGAACTTATTTAACTTCCAGAAGTCAGATGCAGTAACACTTCACAGGTCCTTTCACAGGAATGGAACCATGATAGCTGACTCTACTTAAATATGGTCTCCTGGTTTAGGAGAGACACTCCAAATTAATGGGTATGGGAATACTAGTGTTGGAGCAACATGCATATTCATAGACAGCAAGGAGAAAACTTTGTTCTTGAAAACCTGTTAATAGCTACTAGACCTTTGTAGTACTGGGCATGATTTTTACATGATACCACTCATAGCACCTAGTCTCCCTGCTATTCGGGTTGTGGGTTTGATCAAAGCATGCCAGTATGCTTGTAGCCTATATGCCCAAGAAATCAGACCATAAGGAGGCAAGGGGAAGGATAGTGCTTGCCTACCACAGGATCACTTCCTGATCCAAGATACATGAAAGATTGGATAGAAGGTGGACAGAGCTTCAAGAGTCACTGCAGAAGCTGGCTGAGCTTAAAAATGTGTTGGAGGTCTGTGGATATTGAGAAATGTTTGGGACATTTTCCCCCTCTGTCTTCCTGATCACTACAAAACTGTTTTGGAATTGCTCTGAAGCAGACATTAACAAATTAAAAAACTGCAATCTTTAAACTCCTGGATGTGTCTCATGGATAGGAGAGCAAAATTTCAGTTCCTATGTGCCAGTTCATTGCTGAGTTACCTGATGCAGTTATTGTTGTTCTCCTTCATGTGTAGGCAAGCTTTGCGGCAGAGTGCAGAGACAATCTTTTGGGAGGAGTTTTGAAGGTCCTGGTAAATTCTCTTGGCTGTGATCAGAGCACCACTTACCTGACTCATTGCTTTGCTACGCTCCGAGCACTCATTGCTAAGGTATGCTCTTGACATACTTCTGTTTTCATGCTTCCGATCAAGTTATTAGAGCAGCATTTCTAGAGCAGAGTTGTGTGCATTCACTTGCCATTTTTTCTTTGACATTCATTAAGTATGTTTTGCATATGTAAATACAAATACCAATCTATACAGATATTAAGGGACTTCTACATCTACAGTAAGGTTATTTCATTGACCACACAAGATGGAATAACTGAATCTGAATAATCTTGTTGTTTTAGCAGTCTACTCTTAAATATAGAAGATTTACTAATAAAAAGGTAAAAAATTCCATCCATTATATTTCAAATCAATTCTGATTCTAATTAGGAATCCAAATGCCAGGGATTGCGTAGATTCCATAAAGCTGAATTTAAATTATTGTTTCATCAGGACTAGTTTCCAACCAGTCTGGCAGCAGAGAAATCAGAGCTAACTCATCAGAGATCACGGGGATCATTCTAGATATCTACTACTAAGATAGGTTCCAAAATTCTAAGTAGATTCTAAGATGTTGGCAGTTTTCATCTTCATTCTGCCTGAAAATTAAGCCAAATCCAAATCTCTCTTTCATTCCTGTATCACCAATAAAAAAAAAATTTTCAAAACGTATATGAGAACAGAATTTGACCCAACATTTTTATAATAGGTTAGGTGCTTCATGAAGACTCTCTAAGTCTGTTTAAAATTTACTGTCCTACAAAGAAAAACAGTTCCACAGAAGAAAAATCCATGAAATGTTTTTTTCCCCTAAACTATTCTAAAATGCAAATAACAAACAGGATACTCCTCTTCAGCTAAAGCCTGTCTGCTATTAAATGGAGATTGGCTGACAAAGCCTAATTACAGGGTAGATATCTGAGTAGTTATGAAACTCATAATTATGTTTTCATTGTACTTTACCTTTGAAAGCTAACTTCCAGTTACAATAATGAATTTTGTGAAGCAATCATTATTCTCGTTGAGGTAGATCTTCTAGTTATGCTGACTCAGTTCTGTATTTTATGAAGCAATCGTTCCAATTATTTTTATTACACTGTAGGTATATAGATGTTATTTTACTAATAAAGATGATAGAACCCTGTGCCAGCAGGGTTGTAATATAAATTAGACATAAACCAGTGAGATAATGGAGTGAAGAAAGGTTGAGACCTGGGAAATGGGCCTGCAAATGAGAAATAATATCCTGTGTTCTACTCACACACCTTTATCAGTCCTACGTATGTACCTAGGATACTGGTGAGAGTTTCTTAGGACAGATATCCTGCCCCCTGGCTTTAGTGTCTGCTAGATGCATTGTGGAGACTCCACAGAGGAAGGTCTGTCATGAAAGCTGGCCAACAGAAGTTTTGTGGCACACTCTGAGAGGAAGAACCTGCTGAAGGGCTGGGGAAGGCTAGGGCATTTGATGCAAAAAGCTAGTAATTGCTGCTTATACTTAAGGAAGTATTTGCATCTTTCATCAACAATTTTGTATTCTGAAAACAGCAGCTCTCCATGCTTCTAAGAATTTTGCAATATTTTATATTTTCAAAAGCTCCTGGAGCCATGGGACACTCAGATTTTTTTTTATTCTCTCTGCTGCTCTTTCTCTAAACACAAAGGCTATTTTCAAACCCTTCTTCTCTGTAGAAAAGCTTGCAAATGGAACCTATAGCATCACAGGAATCAGAAGTCCAAATTAAAAGAAAAAGTATAAAATGTAGTTTTTGCAAACTTTAGTCTTTGTCGGAATACTGTGATGTTTGTGTACTAAGTTAATGATGTTTTGACAGCCTGAAACGAGAGTAGTGAATATTTTCTTCTCTGTCTCCCTTAGTTTGGGGATTTCCTGTTTGAAGAGGAGGTTGAACAGTGTGCTGACCTGTGTCAAAGAGTTCTCCATCACTGCAGCAGCAGCATGGATATTACACGGACTCAAGCCTGTGCCACTCTGTATCTCCTCATGAGATACAGCTTCAGCTCTACCAGTGTAAGATTTTGAGAACAGCAGTATGTTTCGTGCCGCCTTTTTCTGTGATCAATTGAAACTGAAACTAGAGTTGTGATAGCAAATGGAACACATCTGCAGATAGATACTCATATGTGATGCTGTTTCGCACATTTGAGCCAGAAGAATTGCTAGAAGCTCAGGGGGGAAGTAGTTTTAATTTTTATTCATTATTTTGTTGAGGAAAATGTGACTTTTTCTGTAACATCTATAAATGTATCTTCAAATGGAACAGCATTAAGCCTCTGATAGCAAGGACTATATAATGCATAAGCAATATTCTTCATTTTGTCATGTTGGTTTTTTTTTAACTTCTGTGTCAGAACTACTTAAACTTAGTATAGTTCTATTCTAGTGCAATTACAACCTCAGTAGAACTACTGTATGCTTGTGTTAATGGGAATTCTTTGCTGGCCCTTTGGTCTCAAGACTAGGCTCTGTTTCTTACCACGGATATGGAGCAAAATACATATGTTATGCATGTAGGCAATGTCCTAGCACAAAAGGACATTCATTAGTATTTTGGATAGCATCTGATCTTGCACAGCATTTTCTTCCCTAGTTGTTACTTTAAAAGCCTTGATTATGTAAAAAGTGTTGGCTTTGCAGGAGGAAAATGTGCTTCTGAGACACCATGATCAGCAGAGCATAGTGCATCACCACATGAAGCCCTCAGAGGCATTTTGCTTCCCAGACTTTTTTCCAGAATGTTTTCCCAGTCCTGCTTCCTCTTCTTCTCCTCTGTGATGGCCTGATCTACACTCCCACTGGCCTGTACAGAGAGAAAGAGGTGTTTCTGACTTCCCCTTGGTTCAAGCAAGCATGTGTATTCCGGGTACGTTATTGCCCCAAAGTACAGACATGTCAGAATTAGGGAACCTTGGCTTAATGAGGTAAAACAGGACTGGCTTTGATGCACCAGAGGCCACTCGTGTGAGCAGTGATTTTAATGTACTCGGTGTGGGCAGGAGAAAGTGGGTTTGGTTTATATAGTAGATGAGAGATACATGAACTGATATGCATGGTGCAGTGCAGTCATCATTCTCTCATGCTGTTGTTTTTTCTTCTGACAGAATTTTGCAAGAGTGAAGATGCAGGTGACCATGTCACTAGCCTCTCTGGTTGGCAAATCACCCGAGTTTAATGAGGAATTCCTTCGACGATCCTTACGAACCATCCTAGCCTATGCAGAGGAAGATGCAGATATGCAGGCAACTCCATTTCCCGTCCAGGTCAAATCTCTTATGACATCTGTGGCTTTTATTGGGAGCTTTCACATAGGAATATCATTAGAGCAAGTCCTAGATTTTGGTCTTGCAAAGCAATGAAAATAAGGATTCACAGGTTATTACATGAGTATATTTCTAACACAACAAGAAGTGGGGAAGAGTGGAGGACATAATTCCATAGAATAAACTCTTAAGAAGTTCCACTGAGATCACATTACAGGAGAATCATCTCTTAGCTTTGTGTACAGCTTTGTTCTAGACCCCAGCAGGAGCTGTACCCTGTAAGAGTTTCCCAAAATGTGATATGATTCATTACGTTTTCAGACAAGTAGCATCATGGAAACTTCTCTCCCTTTTTCAATTCATAAGGCAGCAGCAGAAATAATGAAAAACATTTCAGAAAATTGTCAGATGCTTTGCTAAAATTCTTACAGTAACTCAGCTTGTGCTGAAGCCTTACAAAAATATCTGCTTTGTTACCAGACCACAGATCAACTAATGCTGAACATTAGCACATAGGTTTAATTATTTGTTTTCATTCAGAAGTAAACAGATCAAAGGATTCCAGCTCATTTTGATTAATTAAAATATGTGTATAAGATTTGCTATGTAGGCCGTCTTCACTGCATTGAATAGAATTGGAAAAACTTACCTTGTAGCAATTCAGCATCCTGATATTTCCTTGGGTAAGAGGGACTACAAAAGAGTAACATCATTTGGTGCAGATGCTGTTATTTTTCTAAAAGGGAAAAAATAAACACCTGAGAAATGCATGTTGATCTTTGTATTACTGCAGGTAGAGGAACTGCTCTGTAATCTGAACAGCATCCTGTCAGATACAGTGAAAATGAGGGAATTTCAGGAAGATCCGGAGATGCTCATGGATCTCATGTACAGGTGAATCCATTTAGACTTGCTACTGAGGAAATTCTACTGCCAGGTGAACACAGAAACTGCATTTTAGAGACAAGCTGTGGACAAACCCTCTGGCTGTTCTGTTTGTGTACATTCCTGTTTTAGAACAGCTGATCTGTCACGGAGGCCCAGGCTGCAGGACTGAGCATGTTGCAGTGGAGCCACAGGGAGGTGGGCATAGACTTGGGCAGGATGGGCATAAGGGACTGATGAACATTGAAGGAGAATTGAGTTCAGCAGTTTTACTCTTGCCATAGCCCCTGTGTGTCCTGCCTACTCCCGCCTAATCATTTCTTTTGCCCCGTGCTTAGTAAATTATGCAGAATAAAGACAGAGATGTCTCCTTCCATTCAGCCCAGGTGGAGAATTATAAAGGTTCTTTCTGTTATTTGAGAAGAAGTGATTGTTCACACCTCCTTTCTGCCCTGTGTTGTTAGAATTGCCAAAGGGTACCAGACATCACCCGACTTAAGGCTGACTTGGCTGCAGAACATGGCAGAGAAGCACACCAAGAGGAAGTGCTACACAGAAGCAGCCATGTGTCTGGTCCATGCTGCAGCGCTGGTGGCAGAGTACCTCAGCATGCTTGAAGATCGAAATTATCTCCCAGTGGGTAGTGTCAGCTTTCAGGTAAGAAAAGGCTCCCAAGCTCTGACAGCATAAGGCTGGGATGGCATGTTTTGGTGTGTGTATTCCTTCTTGTGTTAAGCAGAATAGAAGTGCATGTATGGGGAGGAAAAGTTACAATGGCTGAGTATCCATCACCACTCTTGGTAGGTTGTTCCAATGATTTATGCTTACTGATGAAGACTGGTACTTTAATATCTGTCTGTCTCTAGCTGCTATTTCCAGCAGTTGGATACTGTAATCTCTTGTTTGCTAAGTAGAATCCCTCTATTATCACATGCCTTGTCCTAGAGCTGTTACTTATCAACTGTGACAGATGCATCTTTCAAACTTCTTTTTAATAGTCTAGGTAATTGGATCTACTCAGTTCTTTTAGGCATGTTCTCTGATACTTCGTCCTCCAGTTACTAACCAACACCTTTTTGATGAATGACACAATCACCATAGTCTATACTCAGGTACATCAAAGTCAAGTAAAAATACCCTGTAAGTTCTTTAAGCCTGGGAAGTATCTCTCGGTTTATCTCTCCAAAGACTCCAGTTGTTCTTTTAGCGTTCTTGAGCTCTTTACTCAGTAATACATTGATCTTTTCCAGAGAGTTTTCTTGGGTTTTGTTTTTCACCCTTTTTTTCTGCATTGCATAGATGAAAGCATAACTCTTCCTTGTTAGACATTTTGAAATGTAGATATTTATATGTAGTTTTTCAGATTATGCAGTTTTGGTTACCCTTACCAGAACTGATTTCATGTGAAAATTCAGTGATTTTACTGCTTTTTTTTCACACATTACTAAAAACAGAAATGGTTGAACCCTTAAAATATTCTCAGGTGTTGATGATTCCTCCTTTATCATTATTTTCTAGGACCAGTGAAGACCATTGTTCATTTACAGAGTGTTTGCTGCAATGATTATGAATCATTCCAACTAATTAGTGGAAATGTTTTGCAGAATCCACTCAGATGTTGTATAGATATCTACTGTTTGGGTATTATTGCCTTTATGAGATTGTAATCTCTTTAGAAGTATCAGGTTTCTGTAGTCTGGGGCTGATTCAGATTAATTATGATGCCTTTGATTTTTTCTTTAGTAAAATTTTGTATCAGTATTTCCACCACTTTGTCCTGGTTGCAGACTGATAAACCTACCACTTGCTCATCTTATTTACTTTAAAAAAATAAGGTCCCCAAAGTATATCTAGTTCTCTGGAACTTCCACAGTTTTCTAAAACATACAGGAACATACAGCAATTTGCTGCATGAATACACTTTTGCTTAGCTGTTTTAAACTACTGAGGAGGACATTTTATGGTCCAGGTGATTTTGAAATGGCTAACACTAGTGGTTGGTACTTTCATCATCCCTTGATATAACCATATCACCTGGTATTTTTTTCCCTTCAAAATAGTAAATGTGAACATGGTTGAACTACTTGGTATTTTGCATTGAAGTTAGTATATTGGACATTAGTATTTACAATTCCACCCTACCAGTCAGGTGATGGACTAGTGTTATTCTTAAATGGCTTTACTCTTAAGATAGCTATATATACTCTTCTTACTGGCTAAACTTCTGGCCATGGATTTATACTTCTGCCATTTTGCATCCCTTAATCAGTTTTGTATAGTTCCTAACTTCCAAAATTCCATTCATTACTTTTATTTTCTTCTTATTGTTACATACTATCTTTCTTCTACTCGTTACATACTAGCATCATTGAGATTTAAATGAAATCTGCATTCCCTTCCCAATGTCGCTTTTCTCCCAAGCTGCCTTGAATGCTTGTAATCTCACACACATAATTCCTCCTTCCATTGCTTCCAGGTTATGCAGATTGCCATGAATTGGTATGCTTCCAGCTATTTTAGAGAAATTAAGTCTGTTCTATAAGGCACTAGGCAAGCAAAAACTTAGAAGTTTAAAAGCAACAAATCAATCTCTCTCATCAAAATGCTTGTGTAAATTTTGCCAAAAGAACAGTTGCTCCATTGGAGAGAGATAATGAAATGTCTTAATGACCAGAAACAAAATTGCACAACTCTTTACGTGTCAGCATAATTTTTATTTCAGTTTGCTCAATAACAATAATTAACTATAATAACACTTTGTATTTTTACAAAGCCTTTCAAGAGAAGAGCTCACATTCTTTACAAACAGATTTGTGTTTTGTAGCACCTGTGAAGATCTTGTTCAGATGACCTTGTTAAAAGAGAGAAACACTACTCAGACTGTCTTGGTTTTACCTGGAGTTCCAGATCTCACTCACTGACTCTTTCTATGTCCATTTCTTCATTTAGCTCAGATAAGACATTAACTAATATTGGTGATATACATTTAGTTGTGGAATTGAGGATGATAATAAAGTGTATAAAAAAGGATTATTCTGGATGAGCAGAAGTGTTATCTCCTTTTTACAGATGAGTAAAACAAGGCAGCAAAGGATTAAATCAGTTGACCTATGTCTTCTGCAGTGACTCTTAGCATCCAGAAAACTGATTTGTCAGTAGAGTAACACTTTTCCTTGTACTGTGCCAGACAAATCTGTACATGCTTCTCTCTGTGCAATTAAAACTATCCCTCGAAATCAGAACAGGATCACTTTCAGTGAAATTCCCGTTGAGCCTAATTCGTGTTTACACTAAATCCCCTTTGCAAGTGATAAGGCAGACTTAGAGAGAGTATGAATTGCATATGGACTGACTTTAAAGCCACTTTATATTACCATAGACAAGGACTTAGTGTGTGTGTCCACCTGCTGAGACACAGGGCTAATTAGCCTGGGCTCAGCAGTAGCCTAATTCAACTGTGCTGTTTTGGGGATCTAGGTTGCAGGCTACCCTAGCCGTATCTAAAATGGTGATAAGAGCTGGGAATTGCAGTAAAAGCCCCTTGAGTTTACACAGGTGTTTCTTTTCTTTGAAGAAAACTAAGCTTGTGAGGTCCAAAATAATTGCTGATAATATACGTAGTAACTTATGTATTGCCTTTATCATATAAGGGACATATAAAATTCTTCAATATGAAAAGCCAGTCAAGGCAAAAGGTGGGTTAGGCATGTCCATTTTGCAAAAGATCAAGCAAGCACCAGGAATATGTCATGAAGGCTCTCTCCTACTAGAGTGCATGAACTGTAAAACATGGAAATACATGCCTGACATTAGTTATTACAGGTTTAAAGGCAAAGAAGAGATAATCTGTGTCTGTGACTTTCTTGGTTACTTTCATAAATGAATCTTTCTTCTGGACTCTTTTCCCTTTGGTACAAAAAAAGAATAAAAAAAGCCACCAAAGGCCATATGCCATTCTGTGAAAACAGTCCTTAATGGCTACTGTTACAGAAAGGGAAAAGCAGAAATTGACGTGCGGCGTGGGTTGTATGAGTTGTCCTAGGTATGTGCCAGGGAGGCTAACTCTGGTTAAAGTCACTATCTTCAATGAGACTTATAGGTAAAAAGTGTCATGGGTGTGCTAAAATGTGCTGCAGTTTTCCCTCTGGCTGAAATTCAGGCAGATTCTTAACTCCTGCAAATTGCTGCCCTGAGCTTTGTGCTCACCAGTGCTTCCAGCGGTCTGCAGACTAGGCACTATGATGGCAGTATGGTTGGAATAAATTTCACCAATGGAGAAATACATACACCCACAAAACACTAGGGGGGAAGAGCCATGTTGCTAGCGATATCTGGTGCCAATTCTTTATCTGAAATCTAATCAATAGTAACAGCCCTCAGTGTCTCTGCCATTTTATAAAGATGTCTTTAAGGACTTGGCTAGCTAGCCAGCTGGCATCTATCCTGTGCTCAGACAGATTGTCATTGCCAGTTTCTGCTGAAGTGAGACATCATGACACTAAATTAACTCCTTTTAATTACTAGCAAATTGAAGCTTAGGATTTCTGCTGCTGTTGAAAGTTACATATACTAGTTCCATACTGTATGTACGCATATTTTAATGTTCATTTACATGTATTTCTATGTATTATAAAATTTTTAATGTTGATTCTACCCAGAGTCATTTATTAAAAGGGATCCTGAAGAACTGGAGACATGTTATCTCATGGTCTAGAATCTCAGAGTGACCAACACTGTATACTTTATCTAGTTTTATTTAAATACACAAAAATGTCAGCAGCTTTAACACAGAACTAAGCAAATTCTGCAGGATTAAGGTGTAGTATGGCAGACGCTGAAATGAGAATTAGTATTAAATTATTGCAGGTTTTAGAGCAATATTGTCTATGTCCTACTTCTTTTCTGCTTGCAAAGTCAAATCAGGAACTTGAAAGTTCGCCTTCATCAAGCAGGTGGCAGGAGGTCCAGGATGCAGCTTGGAATTTCCCACCCCCAGGCAGCAGCATTGGGAAGGGCACATTGGTTGTGACCCCTGTGGCATGGGAGATTGAGCTCTTTGCAGCTTCATGGAAATCCAGACAGCAGAGGGAGGCCGGTTTGCGACTTACAGGAGTCTGCCTTCTAAACATGAGGCGAGAAAGAAAGTTTAGGATTCTTCTAGCAAAACTCCTGATCAGCCGTCTGCGGGGATTGATGATGTTACATTTCACTTCTAAATAGAATTTAACTGTGTATTGCCTGGCTGCACTTGTAAAATCTCATTCTTCCTCCCATTATGTAAATGTGTTGAAACTGTTTCTGCCTCAATCTTTATGACAGACTATTGATCTAGGTTTCTGATTTCTCTGCTCTGACCTATTTTAGAACATTTCGTCCAATGTGCTGGAGGAGTCTGCTGTTTCAGATGATGTTTTGTCTCCAGATGAAGATGGTATATGTTCTGGGAGGTATTTCTCAGAAAGTGGCCTGGTAGGGCTGCTGGAACAAGCAGCAGAGCTCTTCAGCACGGTGAGTGTGGGCCAAAATCACGAGGAGATGGAGTGGGGCTATGTTGGGCCAGATCCATAGCTTATTTTCCTTCACATGAGGAAACAAAGTCTTACTGCTAAACCAGGCTCCACAGATCTGCCCCACTGCAAACAACAAGAAGCAGAGACACATATTATGGCTGCCTCAGCCAGGTTGTCTAAGCTAGGCTTTTGAGGTACAGTAGCTCAGCCATGTATCCACTTCTACTGTGCAGACTTACAGGCAGCATCAGCAGAAAATGATTGTCCCAGGCATAAACCAAGTCTTTTGGTTGGTATTTTCATGGGATAGTATATTTAAGGAAAAGATCTTGCTTAAACTATAGATTTTAGAAAGCATGTGAGAGTTACTCCTGTGCTTTTATACAGCATACAACCACCAGCCTTGTAATGTACGCTTGCCATGTAAAGAGTCATGATGTTAATACTCAAGTAGCTCATCATATTGCTGTAGTGCTAAAGAGGATATATGATTTCGCATCTCTGAGGATATCACTTGGGTTCCTTTTGTGCAGTTACAGCTCTGGTTGCTCTGAACCATACATGCTAAGCAAATCCATTTTCTTCTGCTCACCTGCATTTCTAATACTTTTAACTCCTAAGTAGAAACCATGTCCTTTACAGAGGAGTTTGGGCTTGACAGCCCAACAGATGAGAGATCCCAATTAGATCCAGTTTGTTGTTTGCAGCTCGGAACTACCCATTTACTATTACTAGTTTTTAGAAAGCTAAAACAAACAACACAGAAAATTAAAAGATGTGTCCCATAAATCCCCTTTTCAGCCAGGCCATTAATGGAGAACTAGTTTCTTTTCAGAGTGCATGAAGACTTATTTATTTCCTTTTATATATTTTTTTTCTTCCCTTCCCAAGGGGGGATTGTATGAAACTGTGAATGAGGTGTACAAAATTGTCATCCCCATACTGGAAGCACATCGAGACTTCAGGAAGCTTACCTTGACACACAGCAAGCTACAGAAGGCCTTTGACAGCATTATTAATAAGGTACTCATGAGGCAAGGCACTGCTAGCAAGACACATATTGCTGGGCTGCACTGTTTGTTTAAGACTGGTGATAATAAAACTGTTCATGTGAAATAGATCCTGTGAGATATGTGAAATAGATCATGTGAGATACATAGCTTTTTCTAACAAAAGCTTCCATCTGCTTTGGCCTACCTACAAAGGGTAGTCTACAGTGAAAAGAGGCTCTATCCTCTCTGCAGGAAAAAGCAGAGATGAATATAGAACTGGTTTAGAGTTACAGAAGGATAGCTGAACAGGTCTAACTTAGAATAAGAACATGCATGATTCCACCTGGCCCCATCTATTTAAGAAAAATAACTTTATTGTCAATTAATTAGTGTTTTCAGTTATAAAACAGAAGAAATACAAAAGCCTGGCTAAATTCTCAGCACTACCACTTTCCTTCTCTTTCTCCAGAAGAATCTTATTGCTGAGTTTAGTCAGTTTCAAATTCTTATCAATTTTCGTTGCAAAATTTTGATTTTGCTAACTTGTATCAAATTGAATTAAAAAATAAGTTATTTTGTTTTGCAAAAGTCACTTCATGATTATCCTAAATTTTAAGTTAGATTTCAGTCAAATGTGCCCTTAATTTGTATGTTTTCCTTCATGAATATGAGCTTCTAATCCATCAGCACTGATGATACATAGAACTGGCTCTGAAATAGGGAAATCGTAGGAGCAGTGGGTTTTCTTATACACCAGTTGGGAAAAAAAAGGTATTCAAGTACTACAGTGTTGACATAAAAAATAAGTAATCGTAAATTTCCTCTTTCTTTTTATCAATTAGGGTCAAAAACGAATGTTTGGAACTTACTTCCGTGTTGGTTTCTATGGATCCAAATTTGGGGACTTGGATGAACAGGAATTTGTTTATAAGGAGCCTGCAATTACCAAACTTCCTGAGATTTCTCACAGATTAGAGGTGAAGAAAAAAACATTGTTTTAATATGATCTCAAATATTATGTTATACTTTCTAATGAACCCACACAGTTCTAATAGTATTATTGCCATATAAAAATAAGTAACAAACTGATTTGTACCATAGATTATTTCCTTTGTGTATATCCTTTCCATTGTAGCCCTTTTCACAGCATAATGATGATAGTGATCCATCCTCTTGAGGCCATGTCTCTTATGGACAGGCCTGTAATATATTGAATTATTTGATCTGAGCATGCCAGATTTTTGCTTTAGTATCTTTTCAGTTTTTTCATGGAACTGCAGTGTTCCTGTCTCATCGCTTTACCTTGAGTTCTGCTTTTTGTGAGTAACTCACACTGATCTTTGTTGGAAGATGCCTTACCGTGGCCAGCTGTGGTTCATGAAGCAGTATACTGACCGTACAGAGCCCAGAAATTGTCACGGTTACTCCATTCTCCTAGAGGCATATGGATAATTAGCATTGTATTAAGGGCTAAAAACACTGCAGGATAATTCTGTTTCCTTTCCAGGGATTTTATGGCCAGTGTTTTGGGGAGGACGCTGTGGAAGTGATTAAGGACTCTGCTCCTGTAGACAAAAGAAAGCTGGATCCCAATAAGGTAAGAAAAATACTACTGAGAGTGTTGAGTGCTTTGTCGCAGAAGAGAAAGGAAGAGAGGGGGATCTCCTTGAAACTTTTATGCTCAAACATTTAAGGCATCAAGAAGACTTCCACTTTGGCTGAATCTCTGTGCCCAGGGATATCCTTAAAGCCTCTGAAAGGCTTAGTTTGGTAGCTTGTCACAGAGTGTGGCAACTAGAGGTTCTTATCTCTGGTTCTTGCTCTAGCTCTGATGAGTTAAGCTGTGCTCTCTCCAGGGGCAGGTTTTGTCAGCTCTGAAGAAGAGAAGGAGCCCTGAAGGATTTGTAGCTCTAAGACCATGCTTAACCAATGTCAACTGTAGGATATTTCACATAGGCTGTTCCTTTTACACTTCTTGAATTGTAAAGTGCTATAATGGTTCTTCCCTCTTTTCACAGGCATACATACAAATTACTTTTGTGGAGCCGTATTTTGATGAGTATGAGATGAAAGACAGGGTAACCTATTTTGAGAAGAACTTCAACCTCTGTCGGTTCATGTACACTACACCTTTCACCATGGATGGGCGCCCCAGAGGAGAGCTTAGCGAGCAATACAAGAGGAACACCATCCTAACCACAATGCATGCTTTCCCCTACATCAAAACTAGAATTAATGTAATCCAAAAAGAAGAGGTAATTGGGTTTTGAGGACAGATCTAATTTCTCAGATGCTGAAGGAGTCTCTGGGGGGGAAGATTTTCAAGTTCTATGCTTGACAGAATAAAAGAAGGCTGAATTTCTCAGACATTTTACTCTCATATATAGGAATGGCATAGAATGGGTATTTACTATGAGGAAAAGAGGATAGCAAGTGTATATTCTTCTTTTGGCCTCCCTGTTGTAATGCTGTGTAGGAGGATGTGTGGAGCTCTATTTATGGCTGTACTAGCTGATACAGTCAAAGAAATAAATTGGGTTCAGAGGTGGTTTAGAGACAGAGAAGCTTTATAAAGGTAGAAAGTGCAAAACCGTTTCAGTCATGAAGATTGTAACTGAATAATAATGAATTTATGCAAACAGGGAGTCAGAACCACATCCTATTCTTGCAAATGGTAAGACATCAAAGAGCTTTAGATCAGATGCAGCATCTATGAAGATGACATTTAGATTGAATGGTCTTCCTGGGTTTCACAACTACTGCTTTTGGCATGGAAGAATTATAGTGTATTGCCAGATTTAGAACAGGTCAACTGCATACATGATTCAGGTAATGAAGCATCTTTTCTTCCATTTCCATTAGTTCATTTTAACCCCAATTGAAGTTGCTATTGAAGATATGCGGAAAAAAACACAGGAACTAACTGCAGCCACCAACCAAGAACCACCAGATGCCAAAATGCTCCAGATGGTTTTGCAGGGCTCAGTTGGAGCCACTGTAAATCAGGTAAGGGATCCAAATAAGCCAGATGAAGAGTTTCTGTGTACTTTTCTCATTGTGCTTTCTTTTTTGCTCTCATCACTTGCACTAGAAGGAGTCTATCTAGTCGGACACATTTAGTCACAATGTGCATTTGAACTTCATCCCTTGATATTTAGTCATTGTATACTGATCATTAGGTATGCTTATGTTGAAAGTGCTCGTGAAAGTTCTGTCTTGGTTGTAGGTGCAGAAATTCATGGAAGCCTTGTGACTGCATCCTAGGATTTTCCATTTCTAGCACGCTAGCCATCTCAGCTATTTTGCTCACTTCAGGTGTATCCTTGGGGAATGGGAATAACAATACAGTTCTGCTATGGGACCACCAAAACCTCACAGTTTCACAGAAAATATGTGAAGTCAAGACTTGAGTCCCCCAAAAGAAAGTTGAGATGCAATAATTATAACATAAATATGCCTGCTAACAAAAAAAAAGGCCAAAAAAATTAAATTAAAGAATGAAGACATAACTGAGAGAAAACCTGGCG
The DNA here is from genome assembly GCA_018403395.1 of Gorsachius goisagi. Classification (NCBI taxonomy): domain Eukaryota; kingdom Metazoa; phylum Chordata; class Aves; order Pelecaniformes; family Ardeidae; genus Gorsachius; species Gorsachius goisagi. Next base: position 32,966 of record BOSO01012764.1, on the reverse strand, counting down.
TTATCAACAATTTCACAGGCTCTGCTGAAAGCCTAAATACTCACAATTTCTTCAGATTCTTCATCAACCAAAGTCTGAAGTAACATAGTGTTGTAAGCTTTGGAAAGAGCGGTCCTTTTCTACACTAAGCTTATTTAACTCCCCTGGGGTCTTGTAATGCCACACATAGGAGCTGTGTTTCTCTCATGTAACCAGGTTTGGCAGTACAGTGGCAGCTCTTCTCTGCCGAGTGGAATTTGTCTGTTAACTTTTTGTGGGGTGGAGCAGAAATAGAAACAGGTGGGGATAAAATATGATAGGAAAACCTCTGCTTGCCAAAGAAAAAATCAGGGGCGGGAGGAGGGAAGTAGCAAAAACTCAGCCTTTTATGGTGACTATGCACAGTTTTCTTTTCTTTCATAATTCCATTCATGGAATAACAAACGGCTTCACCGAAGGTGTGGTCAGTTTTCAGTCTAACAGGTGTTTTTTACATTTTCCTCTGTTATTCCCATCAGGGACCACTAGAGGTAGCCCAAGTGTTCCTGGCTGAAATTCCAGCAGACCCCAAACTTTATCGACATCACAACAAGCTGAGGTTGTGCTTCAAAGAGTTTATAATGAGGTCAGTAAAACAAAATTGAAATGCTAAATTACATCAATAAAGCAAATAATTGCGATAATGCAACGATAGTATGACTGCATAATTAATGATGCAAGTTAGCATCACGAATCCTGGCATCTCACACTTTAGACGCTTGGTCCAGACTTGTTATCCCTGCTTCATGGTCAATGCTTTGGTAGGCTTTGCATCACAAACGGGAGCAAACTTTAACACTTCAGATTAATTATGTACAAATTAAGTTCTTCCATTTATTTTATCTTTCAACATTTCACAGAAATCAAGAATTTCATACTATTGCCTTGATTTTATTTTTAATTAAATGACATTTTTATGTAGGAAGCTGTTCATAAGAAAACATTTGACCCTATCTGTCAAGCAGACACATTGGTAGTGGTAGACACGTGGTATTTGCTTTAGATATGCTTGTAAATCTTAACAAGCATATTAGTATAGCAAGATATTAATCTCCTAAGTCCAAACAAAGCATAACTGCTGAAGGATAAGTTTGAGTTAAATAGAAATGAGCCTTATGCAAAAGGTAAAGTCTCTACTCTCTGCTGTTGTCACTGCATCTGTTTACAGTAAGTAGGCAGGCAGCTCAGTATTCTGCAGTCATTAAATTTGGTTTTTATTAGCTCCCTTATGCGTTTCTACTGTCTTAAAAATATCACCTCAATTTGTGTACTTGGAAAAGACAGAGTTTTCTTATTAGTTCATTATCATTTTGGACTCGACAAGTTATCAGAGGAATACCTAGCCCAGAGGGGCTGGATCCTTGGCCATTCAGATACCTAACAAAAAGTTAATGAGTAGGTAACACGTCATTCCTTTTTTTCTTTCCTTTTGCCTAGGTGTGGGGAAGCAGTGGAGAAAAACAAGCGCCTTATTACTGCTGACCAGCGGGAGTATCAGCTAGAGCTCAGAAAGAACTACGGGAAGCTGAAGGAAAACCTTAGACCCATGATAGAGAGGAAGATCCCAGAGCTGTACAAACCTGTAGTGAAAGTCCATAGCACAAGGTACAGTTAGAGAAAGGTTATTTGTTGTAGCTATACAGAAAGTTGCCATTCTTTCAAGGAAGAAAGGCGGTTTTACTGGCAGCTAAAACCAGGCCACAATATATACTGTCAACTTCATGCCTGATTAAATTTGCTGACTTCCACTGGAACTATATGTAGTGTTAACTGTGTTTCTCAAGCTGCTCGTTCCTGTGGTAGGGAATTCATGCAATTTTAATGCATCATTAGAGAAGACTTCCCTCCCCCTCACCCTAATGAAAAGGTATGGGAACTTCTTGCCATTTCTTCAACATTTGAAGTCAGGAAGGAGATAGAACAGGTGTGTGTTTCTTTTGAACACATGGCACCATGTGGTGTTACCCAGCATGAAGTAAGAGTGATCCTTTCATTCCCGGATAACATAATCTGTTTTAGTCTCATGACTGAGACAGAAGTCTTAACTTATGTTCTTTACTTATGAATATATGCTTCTCTGCAAAGCCACTGTGTCCAGTGTGGGGTGGGAGTGGAAGAGGGAATATGCCTCTGACCTGCCAACACATAGCATGTTTCAGCTGATGATTTGTCCACTGCTCCTTTGCACAAAGCAGGTATTTCTTGGATTCTTTTTCATTTGCCAGCTTTATTTATGTATCCATTTCATTGCAGGGAATCTTTTCGTAACCACAGTTTTAGGAAATACGATGCCCAGACTTCTTCACAAAGCACAAAGGACTAGCTGCTTTGGCCAAGGAAGAGCTTCATGCTGCAAGCCAGAAGTGATGGGGTATTCAACATTTATGAAACCAGAAATCTCTGACAAGACAGCATGTGCGCTTTCTGGACAGCATGCAGAAAAGCATTTATACAAGATCACTGAATGAAAACTGGGGATGAGTCCTAATCAACCACATGGCATGAGGGCTTGGGAAGAAAGGGGATGCTTTTTAGATTTTTTGCATATATTGTAAAATAATCACATAATGTGGAGGGGTGGACCTTTAGAGTGGTGAGTAGCTTGAGGGCAGTCACCACGAGCTAACAGACACAGAACTCTGTGTGGTTTGGTTGAGGTGTTAACGTCAATCCAAATAACATGTCTGAAGGACAGTGACAAATTATGTGTATTTATGGTCCTTTTCCAGGACATCATTTATCCATGTGCTTTTAGCACTGGAGCACATTCTGCAAGTTAATCACTTAGTTTGTACATTTCTTTCAAGATAAAATGTAAATCTCCTGCCTTATGTTACTCATTTTGCAATAAAGCGACTGTTTCACAGGATGTTCAGAAGTGCCTTTGTGTTGCACCTTATACCTCACCAGAATCCAGTGGGAAAGAAAATTTCAATAGGAACAACTTTTCCTTGTAGAAGCATCATTCAGCAGAACATACAACGATTTGGGCAGGGGAGCCGTCAGTCGGTCCTTGGGATGAATTGTGTCTGTTGCAGGGGTAACAGGCAACAACTTGCTTACTGGCTTCTTTTTTCATTCAGCGTCCGTGAAAAAATGGCAGTGGGAAGATCAGTGACAGCAGTGCCCTCCTCTCTTCCCCCAGCATGTAGGTGTAGAGCAGAAACGTGCCTGATTCTTGAATGACACACCACCTGGGCAATTCAAGACTGGGGAGAGCTGCCCGTGTCCACGCTAGCCAGGTCCAGGGCTAAACTACTGAGGCTGTCACCAGCAAGCGAGGCACAGAACTATACCCACCCTGGTACAGAGATTCCCATGGGTCTCTCGGCTAGGAGTTCGCCAGAGCTTGCTTATTCCCTGCATTTACCACTAAGGAGCATGGTGCTGGTTTGGGGGCTGGAATCCTTTAGCTCAGCACAAGCATCTCACTCTTCACCACCCCAGCTGTGCCCAGCGGGAGCTGCACCACGCAGCAGCGACCAGCAGCGTCGAGGCTGTACGCAGGCAGCCCTGGCACCCAGCAGAGCACAGCTGATCTGAATCAGGTGTGAGCACACACTCATACGTCTGCCAGCGTGCAGGCAACACGCATATATGAGGCGTCCGTGAGAAGACCAACGATAATGCCCAAGGAGTATAAATCAACCTGTCAGCATGTTTTGGACACATTTAAACACTCAAGGTGGGTGCGTTTGGTCAACGGGCAGCCCTAACACTAGATTTCCCAGTTTACAGAACAGCAGCCATAGAGGGAGCACACCTTTCCTACTGCATGGAAAGAAGTCACACGTCCAAGGCTTCAGCAGGTGACGGACTGAAGGAACACAGCCATGAGTGGCTGTAGCCGCGCTTGGGCTGGGTGAAGAGAAATGCAGTGTTGTTGCTTACAACTGGCAGGTCTGGGTGACACGACCTCTCGCTGGAAGCTGAATGCTTCCTCCTTAGGTTTCCCACCGATGTGAAGACGTGGAGACACAAAAGCGAACATTTTAATTCCTTTTTTTGTTTTTCCTTTTTGTCTGTCTGAAGTACCATCATCTCAAATATTTCAGAAAGGGGATTTAAAGCTTAGCAGACAGCCTGACACGGAGCCAGCTATAGCTCTTCCGAGGCTCAATAATCTTGGAGAGCAATGCTCGTTATGGAAATGAAGCGCACGATAACAGTGTTTCACTCTGTTTTACTGCACTAAGGTGCGGCTGCCTTCTGGTGGACAGGAACAGGTACGAGGAGTGTTCACACGGTGTTGCAATCCCTGCTGAATTTGGGGGTGGGATAATTTGGGGAGTAGCTTCACTGACTGTGTTTTAACCATCTTTTAAACCAGTTAAATGGAGTGATTAAAAAAAAAATCAACAGGTCTTGATAGGTCATCTCAAGTTAGGTAATGCTCCGGTCTAATCAGTGCACTGAAAGGAAAAGGGGCCCCTGTGGAAAAAGTCATTTTTGATTACATGAATAAAGGCAATGCACACTCACAGAGGAGCACAATTAGTGTTTGGGAAGGTAACAGTAAAATCTGGCGTTGACTGAGTGCTTGACACAGTGAATTAAGTAAGTTTCTATGACTCCTTATGTTTCACTGAAGCATTTTTATTCAAAAACTGACTGTTTTGCAAGTGTTCAAGTTCGTGAAGTTTTTTGCAACCAATATAATCACTCAACATTGCTCAGGAAAAATTCCTGAAAACCTCAAACGGAATGTTTAGCTGATCAAAGCAAGCAAACTAAAAACCCAAAGACCTTCAATAGCGGTGAAACTAGGCTTAGTTTAGACAGCCTTGAAAGCTGTAACGTTTTGTTCTGCTTGTCTGTTCTGAGCAGTCTGCTGCTTTGCACCCTTCAAAACAAAATTTTCCCTTTAGGAAAAAAAATGGAAAGTTGGATTCTACTTTTTCCTTTTTTTAAAATTTCCCTTAATGGATTTGCACAGCACGTGCTGTGATGTCCAGAGCTGCGCGTGTGTTTAGTCCCGATTACCACACAGATGCACTATTTGTAAGTTATTTACCTTCTCAATGGAAACAGTTGCAAGAGGAAAAGTTGGAATGTACTTGTTTAAATGCCACATGTGCAGAATGAAAAGATACCTAAATGCAAATATAAGTGCTCTAAATGATTACACACCTTTTTTTTCCCATGCTGTAAAATCGATTTTATATGTCCATTTATCTGTGGCTCTGACACTTCTTTTAGAAATATTTATTTTCACAGGAATAAGGTTTTTCCCTATCTGCCTCTATTCATGGAACATTTCTAAACATGGATTAGATGCCTACTAGGACTGGTGAAATCCAAATTACAAAGAAAGTTAAACTCCAATAACCAAAGGGACAAGGTATTTCAGCTGGATGGCAGCAGGACTATTTCTTGTGCTACCTAACATCTGTAAAACAACTGGAAGGGAAGATTTCCTGCCACACTTTTCTGACTTCCCAAATGTGAATGTCTGTACAAATTTCTGTTTCCCAAAGAGAGCTCTGTGGAAAAAAAAAATGGAAAAAGCAAGCTTAGCATTGCTGATACATCTAGAACTTGACAGTGCCAGAAAGCTATCTTAAAACCTCAAGCAAACAACTGTTTCTGGGCTTAATAAACACTGAAGAAAGGAAGTAGGCACAAAACCATATCCTTTCCTTTGTTTGCAGCTCAACTTTAAGAGAAATGAACAATCCCTTCCCAGACATCAAAGAAATGTTGGAAGTATTCTCAAAGGAGTGTGTTCCTGCTTGAGTTAAGGGCATAAAATCCTGGGTGCAAACCTAAACCCTTGGGGGAAGGGGGGGGGGGGGAGGGGAGGGGAGGGGAGGGGAGAGGGG
>BOSO01012764.1:0-26980 GCA_018403395.1 Gorsachius goisagi | reverse complement strand
AGGGAAGGGAAGGGAAGGGAAGGGAAGGGAAGGGAGAGTAATATTAAATCAACAGGCTCTAAAAGATTTCAAAGAGATTAGATTACATAAGATTTCTGCTTATGTAAGAGATTTCAACCATTGATTTAATTAGGAAGAACAAACTTCTGGTAATCTGTGGCAGGTTTATGAGAATAAAACCAGTCCCCTGTGACTGTGTAAAAAGGATTGCCCAGCTCAGGTTGTAGAGAAACCTAGTTGCCCCCAAGGCCTGCTGCAGCCTAGGACAAAGGCTGCAGCTGAGTGGAAGAAATCCATCCATAAAGAAATAAATAAGCAATCAGAGGGCAAAAGATTAAGAACCCAACCCGCAGAGGGGAACAAAAGGAATAGTACCATGGAAGTGGAATTAAGGGCAGGTTGAAGTGCTGAATGCATCTCACTTTCTAGACCATGTGGGGCACTTAGCACCAAACTGAGGGCTGCTTCGCTTTAATGGAAGCTGTCAGGCAAAAAGTAATAACAAAAGATTAAGAAATAATAGTAATAAAATAGGGAAACTCTGATTTTTCTAATAAAAATTCTTTTAGGTTTGAGGGGATTGGGGGTGTGGGTTTTTTTGTTTTTTAATGCTGACTTCCTGGATTTGGTAGTTTCGGTCAAGAACTGGGAAAATGCAAAAGCAACAAACGAAAGGCACTCTGTGCTTTCCCATCGCTCCTTTGAAGGTGGCAGACTAAGTGTCAGGGTTGTTACTTCCAGTGCAGGATCCAGTTCCATGGCCTACGCACAAAAGGGATGCTGTGTACGGAAATTATTCGGCTTGGAGATGCAGTCATAGACAGGCATAGTTTGAGGAAACAGAGGGCAAAGGCAGAACGTCCTGTTATTTCTGCTAGTTTTGGTTCACTGCCAATCTTCCCTATTACTAACTGATGGAGAATGCACCCAAATGTACCCACCAGTGTCTTTGCTCACAAGCCGGCACCATAACCAGGTCACAGACCCTGAGGTACCAGCTGCTCTCCCTGCAATCAGAGCGCTTCACTGACAGAGGCAATCTTCCTAGAAAGGCCAGCTAAGCCTTCCTTCACTGCTGATCACTCCCTCAGCCTGGTAAGGAAAAGCATTTAACACACAGGGTTCATGGCTGCAAAACTGGAGCTTGTTTAATCTTCTGTTTAACTTCAGCAGCTCCCTTTCAAACAGTTCCCATCTCTACTCTCTGTGATGCTGCTGTAACTCACCCCTTGCCCAAGATCCCAGCTCTGCAGGCACAGCTGCAGGAGGGGACCGCAGGGACCACTCAGAAGGGCTGGGACACGCCAGCATGTGCCACCAAGCACATGCATCTTCATGCCATTGCTGGAAGGAGGGTGGAAAACTGCCCAAACCCAAGAAATGCTTTGCGGATTAATGCATTTTTTTGAATCCTCAGCAGTGCTCTGCATCAGTAACATACCAAAGTGAGTTCCCTGCATCTGGACAGGCAAATTGCACACCATGCTTTAAAAATGGGAACTCTTCATATGTGCCAGGATGGTCTGAAACAGTGAGAGTGTATCTGTGTCTACACTCTGCCAGATCCCAGATGAAGCCTCTGGCTCACAAAAGTAAAGTGATAGATAGGTCAGGTGAGTTTATGGAGGAATCCGTAATTACTGTCTGTGCCAGGTTGTGTTGTCAGGGCGTACATTTGAAGGCTGAAGACTTCCACTGGTAGCCATGAGTTTGTTGAAATGTAAATATAGTGTTATTAGACCTGGCGGTCCGTTCAGCTTGTCCAGCTTCCTACCCATGCAGCAGCTAGTATCAGATGCTTCAGGATGAAGAATCTCTGTGAGTTATGAAGGGGGAATGTACACCCACCTCCAGCACTATAAATCACAGATTAATCAGCAAGGCATGTGTTTCAAGAACAGCTAAAACTTTCTCCTACAGCTTCACCCTAATGTCTGTGAAACAGGAATGAAGAACCTGTTCTCTTCTTCAGCTTGAACACGGGTCAAGGTGAGACCTTAAGTGTTCAGAATTGCCATTAAATAGCCATCATTTGGGGCCTTATTTGTTAAGTCAGTCAGCAGGTGAGAAAAACAGAAGATAGCTTGACCACCCTTCTCAAAATGCCCAAGAACATTAAGTCCTTTTGCTTACACCTTTACAGTCAAGGCCCTCCATACGGGTACAACCTGTCTTCAAGGGCCAAAAGGATGCTTGCCAACAAGTTAGCAGGGCTCACTGGAAGAGCTTTAAACTAGATTTGAAGAGGGAGGGGGATGAAACCAGGCTTGCTAGAAATAAGCGAGGGGATGGTACAACAATGTATGAGGAACAGTGAGCTAGCAAGGTCCTTTGGTCTGCCACCTCAGAGGAAGCAGCAAATAGTAATACAACTGGAAGCAAAGATGCAAAGGTTACTGAAACGTCGGTAACAATGGTGATTAGATGCTTATGAACTAAGACTTCTCCCTTCAGAAGAGTGGCAGGATCAATAGCCCAGCTGAAGTGCATCTACACCAACACACACAGCATGGGCAACTAACGGGGGGAGCTGGAAGCCATTCTGCAGCAGGATAGCTATGACATAGTTGCCATCACGGAAATGTGGTGGGACAAGAGGAGTGCTGCAATGGATGGCTATAAACTCTTCAGAAAGGACAGACAAAGAAGGAGAAGTGGTAAGATCAATGATGGTGGTGATGACAGGGTTGAGTGTTTACAAGTAAAAATCAGGGGGAAAGCCAACAAGGCAGGTGTCATGGTGGGAGTCTATTATAGACCACCCAACCAGGATGAAGAGGCAGACGAAATATCCTACAAGCAACTGGGAGGAGGCTCACAATCATTAGCCCCTGTTCTTGCGGGTGGGGGACACACTTTGACTTTCCAGAAGTCTGCTGGAAGTACAACACAGCAAAGATGAAACAACCTGGGAGGTTCCTGGAGTGTGTGGAAGAGAACTCCCCGACACATTGGTGAGGGAGCCAGCTGGGGAAGGTGCCACGTGGGACCTCTTGTTTGTGAACAGAGAAGGACTGACGGGTGATGTGATGGCTGGAGGATGCCAGGAATCACAAAATGATAGAATTCTGGATTCTTGGAGAAGTAAGGAGGGGGGTCAGCAGGACTGCCACCTTGGTGTTCCAGAGGTCAGACTTTGGCCTGTTTAGGAGCCTGGTTGGAAGAGTCCCTTGGGAGGCAGTCCTGAAGGGCAAAGGAGTCTGGGAAGGCTGGGCATTCTTCAAGAAGGAAATCTTACAGGCACAGGAACAGGCCGTCCCTGTGTGCCAAAAGACGCGCCGGTGGGGAAGACGACCGGCCTGGGTGAAGAGAGAGCATTGTCTGAAACTCAGGAAAAAAAGGAGAGTTTATGAGGTTTGGAAGAAGGGGCAGGCATCTCAGGAGGCCTACAAGGCATGGGGAAGAGTGGCTGGAAAGCTGCCTGGTGGAAAAGGAGCTGGGGGTGTTGGTTGACAGCCAGATGAATATGAGCCAGGAGTGTGCCCAGGTGGCCAAGAAGGCCAGAGAAAGAGAAGGTTTAGGAGGTACTCAGAGACATGGTTTAGTAGTGGACAGGTGCAGTTGGACTCAATGATCTTAAAGGTCTTTTCCAACCAAATGATTTTATGATTCTATATTCTAATCACATTTGTTTTAAAAAATGTAACATGCATCTAAGTTAAAATCCCCTTGTGAATTTGAAACTAGGATGACAGTTGAGAAACCCCATTCTAAGGGGACAACTGACTAATGAATTTGATGAAATCATATTGTCATCACAGAAATCAGATCACCATTTATACTAAGTAAATAAATCTATCTGTGCATAAATGTCATCCTTCCTAGTCCAATTCTGGCACAGAGAACATTTTAATCTGAGAATTTGCAGTGTACAAAGATAGAATGAAAACTCAAATGTCTTGAATGTAAAATGCAGGGGGCCTTCAAAGTGTCTTTCAGGTCCTATCTATCTTCTGCAGTGAGGGAGGAACTCCTCCAAGGAGCCATGCATCAGCGAAACAAATCATGGGGTCATTAATTTCCTGATTCTGCCATTCCATGGGGTGAACATGCACAAATTTAGGATTGTGCCAACCAAGTCTAACTTTGAGAGTTCACTTAACAAATTCTTTGCTCCAGCAAGAAATTGCCAAAGCTTTTTAACTCCTGCTTTCTTCCTATAGTTGTTGCTTTTGTCTTTTACTATGGGTCTCAAGTTTGTCATCGGGGTGCTGTGAAATGTTTTCTGCCTATCCTGGCCTGTGAGACAGGTATCCTGTGAACTCCTCCAAGTCAACTCTCCCTCTCATGAGCTGGCACATAGATCTGCTCGTCTCCCCTAGCACAGGTGTCCGGCTAGACCTTTGGTGATATTTTCATGTTTTAGCATGATTCCCCAACGTAGTTCTAGGCCCCAGTTGCTATATGCACATATCATTAAGGAAATCATTCTATTAATCTCTCAGACATCTCATGACAGACATCAAGTCCAAGTAAAGCTTTTTGTGGAGATTAATCTTGGTAATACAACTGCAATGTGCTGCTGATTCAACTTAAACTGCAGTGGCCACTTCACCCAGCTCAAAGGTAAAATAAAGGTCTGTGAGCTCTGCAGAATCAAGCATTCTTTAAAATATTTCAGTGATAAAAGGTAGATAAAATCTAGAAGCCAAAGTCATGCAACTTTTCCTCTATCTTATTAGAGCTGGTCCAACCTTGGGGTGTACAATATTTTGACACTGCTCCTTTAAAGATAAGGAGAAAGGCAAGTGCTGCATTTCATCTAGTAAATGATTTCTGGAGTTGCATTCCTGTGCATTCATGCACAAATGAAGAACACTGTTGTGCCTCAAATATCCCTAGGCCTAACGGTGAGATCCAAGACAATCGTGTGGCAAACAGCAACGGCACCCTCCAGCACTGAAAACTCAGGTGATGGAAACTCAGCCGCACACTGCATCATTTCATTTCACGTGGGACTAGCAGGCAAACGTGGTAGAATTTCCAGGCTGCCACTGATGTGAGTCCTGAACCAGGGCAGAAAAAATCCTCTGCTTTCTTTTGTGTTTGTGTAACATCCCTCCTTTGCAGACGGTGCTCAGAATGAAGCCATGCGGTGTGATTTTCTCATGGTGTGCTATGCTGAGAAAAAAGCCACAGTGCCTGCACCTACTGAAACCGGTGCTTCCCTAAAAACAAGTCAGAACAGTAGGTGCACAGAGAGGAAGAGCCCGGCTTTTACAGGCTTGCCAGCGGAGACCGTTAATCTGGCTCTCAGCAGCCATGCCCACCCCATAGGGTCGTTCACACCCGTGCAATGTGCTGCCCCTGCTTTTCGCAACAACCATTTGCAAAATATTAAGGGCAGCAAAACTCCAGTGCCTTTTAAGATGGGGGTTTACTTAACTCCTTAGGTTGCCTCCCAGCTTTGGCAAGGGCAGCTGCTTGGCAGTGGCCAGCACTTCCAAGTGTCCTTCACACCGTGCAGAAGCGCACCCCAGGCCCCTGAGGGGAGATACCCCCGGCAGTGCAGCCCTGCCCGCTCTCAGCCCCTCTCCGGGGGACACCCCACAAAGGCAGGGAGAAACTGGGGGGGTTTGGAGGGGTGGTGCGCCTTGGTGCTCTAGACGGGCTTAGACAGGTGCTGTGAACACCGCTTCCTGCAAGCCAAAGCTTCTTTTCAGTAAAAATATGTGGTTTTTTTCAGGTAAGGGATATTTCTGAGACAGACAAAACAAGACACAAGCATTGTCATCTATGGAAAGAACATTTCGACGCTTTGTTTTGGCAAAACCAGAATTTTTCTGTTTATAAAATTTTAATGTGATTGTTTTGTTTACAGGGCAGGGCTGTTTCCACTACCCCAACAAATTGGGGAAGTCTGCTGTGGCTCCAGGGGCTTCCCTGGAGCTGTGAGCTTTGTGGGCCTAGCAGTGTGTCAGATTTGGGACATGCTGGAGGAAGGTGGGAGAGCAGGGCATCGTGTGAGAAGTGAGTTAGCCTCAGCCTTTTCCACGCACTGTCCTACTGAGGAGCTGCTTGCTGTGGAGCCACAGATGCCCATCCCAGTTAGAGGAAGACCTAAGGCAACTCATCTAAGACACACATGGCCTCTCCTCTTGTGCTCCGGTGTGGCTGCAGCTAAGAAAAGAATTGCTGACAAATACAGCAGCAGAAGGGATGTCTGATCCCCCTCCTCTTCGCACTTCCAAATGGGGTATGGGCCACAACTGGGTTGGTGCCACAGTAGGGTTGGTGCAACGTGCCTCTAAGCTTAGCCCCCCAGACCACCTGCACTCAGGTGCACTTCCAGCCTCTGAGGCTCCTGATGTGACCTCCATGCTCTAGCAAGCCCCACGGCTCCTGAGTAAGTTGTGCAGGATGGTCAACACAAAACAGGTTTCAGGCATGGTGTTAAAAGCCAGAGGGATGGGGCCTGAGAGTCCATGGGAACTCATTCTGCCTGAGCCCCTGCTCAATGCACCAAAAATGACAATGGGTGGGATGGTTCAGCCGGCTGAATATGAGCCAGCAGTGTGCCCAGGTGGCCAAGAAGGCCAATGGCATCCTGGCTTCTATCAGAAATAATGTGGCCAGCAGGACCAGGGAAGTCATCCTGCCGCTGTACTTGGCACTGGTGAGGCTGCACTCGAATACTGTGTTCTGTGTTGGGCCACTCACTACAAGAAAGGTGTTGCATTGCTGGAACATGTCCAGAGGAGAGCAACAAAGCTGGTGAGGGGTCTGGAGCACAAGTCTTAGGAGGAGCAGCTGAGGGAACTGGGGTTGTTTAGCCTGGAGAAGAGGAGGCTGAGGGGAGACCTTATCGCCCTCTACAGCTGCCTGACAGGAGGCTGTAGCGAGGTGGAGGTCGGCCTCTTCTCACAGGTAACAGACGATAGGATGAGAGGAAACGGCCTCAAATTATGCCAGGGGAGGTTTACACTGGATATTAGGAAAAACTTCTTCACCAACAGGGTTATCAGGCCCTGGAAGGGGCTGCCCAGGGAAGTGGTTGAGTCCCCATCCCTGGAGGTAATTAAAAGCTGTGTAGGTATAGTGCTTAGGCACATGGTTTAGTAGTGGACAGGTACAGCTGGACTTGATCTTAAAGGTCTTTTCCAACCAAATGACTCTATGGTTCTATGATTTCTCGTAAGTCCTTCCTGTTTTTAACATATTCACTCTGTGTGCGTAGGCTTTATCTGTATTGTGTGCTACCTAAAATCTCACAGAAAGCCCTGCCAAAGCATACACACTATTTATCTGGACCAGATCATGGAAAAACACAATGTGTTCTTTCACTTCAGGTTTTACCTTTACTTACATACTTCTGGACATGCCACTCACAGACATGGGGCATCTGGCTTTTTGAAGGACATAGGTGGGTTTGGGTTTTTTTCGGGCAGTGTGTTTTTTTCTTTGCTAAATATTAATGCCATGTCCAGCCTTCCTGCCTGCCAGAGCAGGTTCCAAATGAAAAACATCCCAGGCAGCTGGAAAAGCCCTGCAAAAGCACCCATCCCCTGCTCTGTGCTTCTAGCTGGTGCTGGGCCTAAGTGAGGCAGACTCGGTCATTCCTGCAGCCCTGGGTGGGCAGCGGGGGCTGCGCAGGGGTCTCTGAGGGTGACAGGGCCAGTGGCCGTGTCCCAGCCAGGGCATGCCCAACTGGGGAGCAGCACCCCGCTCCTCACCGCTCCTGCCTCTGGAGGGGCAGGAACACACTGACCTCCTCCTCCCTCTCTCTCCTTGCCCAGATTAGTTTAGACTGAAGCCAGTTTCTCTCTTTGGTGCTTTACAGGGCATTCATGGAGGGTCTACATCCCCTCTCCCAACCTCCCCTGTGTGCATGGACCTGGGAGGCCAGGGCAGACAGGTCCCTCCTGGCCCTCCTTGCTTTTGCTCCCTTGTATCCCCCCTCTGCCCCCTTTGGCAGATCCCCAGGCTCCTGGTTAGGGCACTTTGCAAGTTCTTTGCAGTGCCAGACAAGCCCCAGGGAGCTGAAGGGTGAACAAAGACCTTGTAGTTTTAGTTGCACCGTCAAAGAAAAAAGACCCATCTACTGCATGACCAGGGCGAAAGTCTTTTCCTGTCACTCTTACGCAGGTAACGCAACAATTGACTTCTTTATTTAATTTCACTTGTTTAAACTGTCAAGAGCTGGCAACTCCTGAAAGAAAGGATTAAGTGGGAGAAGTGGAAAGAGCCCTATCTGCTTGCTCTGTTCATTGCCGTAGACTGGAGTGCTTTCATTCTGTGTTTGTACAGTTTCTGGTACAACATGGTCCTGACCCAACCATTCGGATGAATAAGCTGATGCTAAGGAGTTGTTTGCTGGCCTGAGTATACTTTCTTTTTGGTAGTTAATATAAATAATGGTAAGCGATGCTCCCTCAACTATTGTCTCAACTATTTCTTTCATCAGTCCCCCATTTTTTCTAGGGTTGGTAACTCAGCCGTAAAAGATAGCCTCTGGGTGGAAAGTTAGCACAGTCGGGATTAACAATTATTAGTGTCTTAAAGAGCTGCAGGGTCTGGTCACAGATTTTGAATTAAAATGCAGAAAAGCCACTCTTTTTTATCAAAAGTTTAGCGGTTTGAGAGATCATTTATATCAACGTCATAGCAGCTTTACTTACAAAAATACTTGATGTGATTTCATCTCTAAAGTGTTTTAATGGCTTCAGAGATTTCAGAAGAAATACTGGAAATTATTTAGACGGAAATATCCCTGAGCCTGTTGGCTTTTTATAGAACAAGAAAACCCTACCATTTGTTGTCTGCCATTACTTGAGTGTGGTCCACTGGGAAAACCAGAGATTTTCAGATTTCCTTAATATCCTCCTTGCTCTATTCTGGAACCAATATTCATTGAGATGATCTTTGCCGGTCTACATTCATGAGCTCCAGGTATCATGTCTGCAAAAAAACCCCATCTGGAAATATGCAGAGTTTCGGGAGGATTACCCAGGGAAAGGCAGAAGAAAAGCAGAGGAACGACACAGAAAGAAGGAAATGAAAAGGGAGGCTTAGGAGGTGCCAGCATTTAAGGCAGCACACTGCAGGGAAAACCAGAAAAAGCAAGGAGAAGATGAGCCACGGGTACGTCCTTTTGTGCTGTGAAGTAAATCACAGTGAATTCCTTACAGGGTCCCACGTCCAGACCTGGAAAAGAAGACCAAGTGTTGTCATGCTCCTGACTTTGCTGAGTCTCCTGCATCTTGCTTACTCCTGGCCTCTGGATTCACTTGATGACCTGGCTGTGTTTGGGAGGGAGCTGTGAAACCTGCCCTGGCATCAGCACAAAGTGTCTGAAGCATTTGCTCCTGGGGATCCGGGAGACCCGGGGGACAATGAGGACAGCACCTGAGATAAGAGCGGGAGGAGTGAAAGAAACCATCCATACTGAACAGTCAAACTGTTAAGCAACAAAACTCAAGGCTCACAAAACAGGGACGTACTGTATCCTTTCACAGCTGAAAAGGCTTCAGAGACAGCCTGTTCTGGCCAGTAAAGGTCAAGGCACAAGTTTAAAAACATCGCTTCTAAGCTGAGATTCACAAAGCCATGCAGAGGGAGCTGGTGCACATTTTGCTCTCCTTTGAAAGCCTTGGCCAAGGACCTCGTCCAGCCCCGCGCAGCAGAGTCGCTGGCAGCGGGTGGGCACATTCTGCCGAGGCTCTGACACCAAAGAAAGCATTTCACAGGACAGTCCCCAGTGGGGAATCCCAGACCCTTGGCGCCGGGCAGCGCTGGCCTTGACCAGGTTTGGGATGGGACCCAAACATTGCTGAGGCCAGCGCTGCTTTCGCTGGCTTTGGATCGGTCCCTCCAGCCTGCGCAGAGGGAGGACTCCATCTAGCTTAGCCCCAGGCGGGATTTCCCAGGGATGGATGCTGTATGCTCAGCCGCAGCCCGAGCGGTAGCTCCGCTCTCTCTGGGCAGGGAGCTCCCGCATCCCGGTGACCCGCTGGCCCGGGCTGGCAGGCGGGGGCGAGGGAACCCCCTTCCGCAGCCGCCGCCGGCCCTCGCCCTCCCCGGCATCGCCGGAGCTGCAGGCGGGAGAGGTGTTGCGCCCGGCACGCCACGCCGTGCGCCCCCAAACCGGCCCAAAACCCACACCCCTCCCGCGGCGGGGCAGAAGGGTTGCGCGGGGGGACGCGCTGAGGTGCGGAGGGGCTGCATAGCTGGGGGCAGGGGTGGCACAGCCGGGGGTGCGGGAGGGTTTGCGCTGTCGGAGGGGTAGAGGATTTGGCGCGCGGGGGCGGGGGGGAAGGATTTGGTGGAGGGGGGCGGAGGATTTGGGGGGGGGGGCGGAGGATTTGCACTGCTGGGGGTGTGGAGGGACTGTCCCCGGCGGAGGGACGGCCCTGCTGAGGGGGGGAAGGCGGGAGGGCCGAGGGTGCCAGCGGGGGGCTGGAAGCGCGCCGTGTTGATTTTGGGCAGCGCGCAGCCGCAGTGCGGGCGGCCGGCGGGTACAAAGCGGCCGCGGGAGGAGTTTGCGGGCTCCCGGCGGTGCGGGCTGGCGGGGGGGCTGGAGTTTTGCGGGGCTCCTGAGCGCCCCACCGCCGCTACCACCGCCCCCCCGCCGGGGCGCGGGACCCGGAGGTGAGCGGGGGCCGGGGCCGGGGCGGTCGGGGGCGATGGCGGCGGCACTGCTGTCTGTCTGTCTGTCTGTCCGGGGGGAGCCTCCGGGTCCGTCCGGCGCGGGGAGCGGGCGGCCTGCCCGGGCGCTGCCCGGCTGGCGGGTCGGCGTGCGAGCGCGTCGCGGGGAGCTCTTGGTACTGGTACCCGCTCCCCGGTTTGAGTGAAAACGCGTGGTTTTGCCCGGGGTGGGGTGTGGGGGGGAAGGGGGCACGGACGGGTGTATTCTGCGTATCGCTGCATCCCACCTCCGCTCGGAGCAGCCAAGGAGTCTCCCGGCCCTCCCGCTCACGCTCCTCGCCTGGCTCCTGGGAGCAGCCCCGCCGCAGGTTTCGGCAGTTCCCCGTCCCCCGACCCTGGCGCTGGCTGCCTCCTCCCTGCTCGGCGGGGGATGGAAGCGCGGCCGGGCGGGGGAGACGGGGGAGAGCGGGTACCGGGGCATCCGCGGCGGCAGTCGTGCTCGTCGGTGCTTTGTTTAAATGGGTATAGTCTAACTTGTGAGCTGGCACTTTAGAAACGCAGTAGAAAACTTTATTTCTTTGGGGGGGGCGTCTTTTTTTTCTTTCTTCTGGGGAGGTCTTGGGCTTTCGTGCTCAGCTTATGAGTATGCTTTAACTTTGGCTGCTCTTCATGGGTCTCAGACAACTCTTAAAAAGACACCCTGAAGCGTTTGAAAACTGTCTTATTCTTTCTGAAACGAAGAACACTGTGCAGCCTGATGCACACTTATGTGTAAAAACTGATTCGGGCATAATTACAAGCCTCAATAATGACAGTGACTTTCTTGTGGGCCCTGGGTTTCACGTAAGACCAAGCCGAGTTTAACTTTATTATACTGATATTAAGGTCAGGCCTAACATGCTTTTTGTTGAATCAAAGCTCTCAAACATTTGATTAGCAGCAGAGCCCATCTGGCAGATCTGTATCTTAGTTGACAACCTTGTGCCTTGGCTAGCCAAGAAAGGTGACCGTGACAATTTGTTGATTAAAAATATCGGATGTATCCTACCCTTTTATTTCACCCCTTCTGGCAGGGTGACTGGTGATTAAAGGTGGTGTGGGTGCGTGTTGTGAAGAAAGGAAAATAGGAGATGAGAGAAGGCTGATGAGGCTAATGTGACTTTTAGAAAGGCTGAACTAACTTCATAAGTGCCCAAGGTGTGCAGAGAAAGCCCTGACATTTTCATTCAGGTGGGATTTCAAGCCCTTGTGAGTGCTGCTTGGGTCTTCAGGCCCGGAGTCAGTTTTCCAGAGGGAGCAGGTACCAGCAGGGCAAGCAGTGGGGCTGCCTCAAATCCAATGCTGCAAGCGGCATCTTTGCAGTCTTGTCTCCTTTCTGGCTGGGAACACCTGCCTTGTATTAGTGACTAGGTAAAATGGGATCTTACCCCAAAACTGCTTCCTCAACAGAAGATGAGGTGTCGTCCTATGGCAGGGAAGCCTGGGTCCTTACTCCGTCCATTTTGAGCAAGAGAGGTTGCAGCTCTGGTGTACAAGGTGTGGGGGAGCTTGGGTGTGGGAGCCTGTTGCATGAGCATCCCACTCAGTGCTGGGTGTGGGGGAACATGGGTCACACCAGTGCTGGGGGCTGCTGCCCCAGCAGCGGGACAACTCCAGCTGCCAGACAGCAGCTTGGGCAGAAGCATAAGAGGATACAGGCTCTTGTGCGCCTCAAAATCTGTGCCTCTGTTGACCACATGCTTGGTGGGATTTGTTTTTACACTGAACTTTGTGATTCATTTGTCTGACGTCACAGTGAGGTTTTTCCCTTTTTATTGCCAGAGCTCTAACTAGATGGAAATTCATCAGCTGAGGAAGATGGTTCTCTAGCGGCAAACACAATACTGCCATCAAATAAGTTACTGATGACCACTCTGAGTAATTTGGTGACAACTTCTGTAGCACTCCAGTCTATATGGGAGTCCCCAGTATCTTTTCAAATTTGTACACACCTGCTTTCTTTTGAGGTTAGGCTTTACTTTAAAATTGCACCGGGGAAACTGAGAATAAAACTGGGCCCTTAGGTTGAAAACTGAATGTCGATTGGTTTTAGGTGGTGGTTTAGAGCGTCTCTGAAAATCCCGCCTCCTTGGGAGAACTGGTAATGGATGTATTTCTCATACCACAAAAGATTTTTGTATGAGATGAGTCTGTTCAGATATTCCCCCCCCCCCCCCCGCCCGGGGGGGGGGGGGGGCGGGGGGGGGGGGGGGGGGGCCCCCCCCAGTATCTGTTTGCCTTTTCCTACTCTGGCAGTTTTCTCAGGCTTGTAAGCCTGTGGTACAGCTCTTGGTCCCAGTTTCTGCAGTGCCCTGTATGTCTAAATAATAGATGCTGAAAGTGAAATGAAAACGTCTAAATGAAGTCTCATGTGCAAATGATGCAGGGCCACTGTGAAGAGCTGTCAGAAACAGGCAGCTGATGGTGCTTTTAGTTACTAAAGCATTAGTTGTTAATTGAGGACAGTTGCAGATTTTCTTGTGGTGTCAGCACCTATTGTAGTGGCACATCATGGGGAAGGAGGCTTTTTTCCTAGTCATTTAGCTAATGGAATTGACTAATGGGCCATAAGAGAGGTTTCAGGGCTGCTTGGTCTGTCCGATCCACCTGAATTTTCCTGTGGGCTTTAGGAAGGGAAGAAACACAGAACTCAAAGCGGCTTGAAAGCTTGTGTGTGTATACATGCACGGGTATGACTTCTATCTAAATTTTTGTGGGTTGTGTAAGATGACAAGTGTCAAGCTAATAACTGGGTTATCATGGTAAGTTCACGTGGAATTGCAACGCAGAGCAGCAATGAACAACTTGCGAGAAGTTTTGATTCCACCTGCCTTCTTAAAGATGCAGTAAATGTAGCTTACTGATGGCTTGAAATGCCAGCTGTAAACTTTTTTCAGGATGTACTTGAAAAGGTTTTTTTTCAAGCTACATAAAAATGTATAAAAGTCACGACACCTTTTTATAAACCTTAGGTGAGCACTGAAACAAGTTTGTCGTGACTAGAGATTCAGGTTTACAATTGAACTTGTAACATGTTTGGTTCTAGTGGGAAATGATTCATTTTAAGTATCTTAATAGTATCTGTTTGCGTGGTTGAATAATTGGCGGTGCTGTAAAAAGGCATTTAGGTATATCATGGAGAAATTGGGGAAACCACTTGGGCATGTCAACTCTGACACTCTACAGTTACCTCTTGCATCCATTGTAGGTATGCTACATACTGAGGGGAAACAGCATGCAAACTATATGGCTGTTCCCAGCTGTCAAAAGGCTGGGTCCTGAAGGGAAGTAATAATACACGTCAAGAATGAACAACCAGCATAACTAATTATTTTTTTGCAGTTTATATATTTTATGCAGATTGCTCTTAGCAGTATTGTACTGTGAATTATACTCTAACGTCTAGCTCATTCTCTGAATACTGCCCATGTATTTTACTTCAGGAAACTGTGTCTGCAATCGTGACAGCAGCGTTGAGACTTGTAGTTAAATCTGAATACTGGTTTAGGTTATATTTGCGTTTTCCCTGGCAAACTCTGCAAAATAGCAGACAGATGTATATGGTGATAGTCACTTCTTCAGCATTACAGATGTACTTGCCCGTGATGAGGAAGAGTAAATTACTTTTAAGGTGCTGTAGTGAATACTGAAAATGCTTTCTGAGCTTTGCTAGTAACGAAAAGACTTCTGTCATTCAGGCTGGATGGCAAGAGTGTCTGATCTCGCTTCCAGGCTGTCACAGGCCCTGGGCTCCTACCCCTGTATTAAGCCCAATGACTAGTTTGGCTAAAACACAACTTAGAAGGCGGCATCCTGTTAGACTTAAAATGCTCCCACAGGCTCCCCTTGGCAATTAATGCCAATTTTTTGTGTCTTTCTGTGCTCAAAAATGTATTTCTGATTTCTAATTAGAGCCCAATGACTAGTTTGGCTAAAACACAACTTAGAAGGCGGCATCCTATTAGACTTAAAATGCTCCCACAGGCTCCCCTTGGCAATTAATGCCAATTTTTTGTGTCTTTCTGTGCTCAAAAATGTATTTCTGATTTCTAATTAGAGCTGCACTGGGGAAGGACAGCTGACAATTAACCATGAGTCATGAATGCGTGTTTTGAATGTCCCTTTAATTCTTTAGAGATGTGAGTAGACTGAAGACGAAGGAGTCTGACAAGAAC
Organism: Gorsachius goisagi; assembly: GCA_018403395.1. NCBI lineage: Eukaryota > Metazoa > Chordata > Aves > Pelecaniformes > Ardeidae > Gorsachius > Gorsachius goisagi. Next base: position 12,182 of record BOSO01012764.1, on the reverse strand, counting down.
AGTTGGAACTTAATTGTGGGTAAGCAAATCTGTCAAAGTGAGTCTTGGCTTTTTTATAAGAACAACTGCTGTTCATGTACTTGTTTGGTGTACAGGCTCACTGTTGCACACAGGAGCCAAAACCAGACCCAGATCTCTGCCCTGATGGGTTAGAGATTGTAACTGCAATTCCCTGAAAATGAGGCATCCCCAGAAAATGTTCTCGTGAAGACAGTGGTGGGAGGGTGGTGGGGGTGTCCCAGCCTGTTTCTTGGCTCAGGGGTGGTGCCTCCCTGCTGTTCCTCACACAGAGGGAGGTGTCTGTGCCATCCTGAAGCACCAGGATGTTGCTGCATGGCATGCAGAGTCCAAGAGGAAGAAGCGGCAGTGAGAGAATAGTCTTTTACATGCAAAAAGTGGGCTGTTTCTCCATCTTCTCGGCAGCCATGTATGCCACAAGCTATAGGCATCTCTGACTTTGGTGGTGGTTGATGTCCAGGAGGGCAGTGGGGACACCTTGTTGGGTCTCTTGGGCACATGTTCATAGCACCACGCTTCCTGGGATGGTCTGCTGGTGATGGTGGTCTTCTCTGGCTTGCTGATCTCTTAAACCTGCTTCATCATGTGCCAGTGCTCTGAAGTAGAGGATGCCCTTCCTGGCTGTAGGTACCCTGAGCTGTTGGTGGGGGACCCTGAGGAAATACAAAAGGTTTTCACTGCAGCTGCTTCTGCAGAGCTGAAGTGCTGGCATTGCTGTTAAGTTCTTTACTGAGCAAATGTACCCATGCCTTGCCCCAAGGACCTGGGGTTTTCTTACTGGTCTACCATCTTCTCTCCCAAAGGGTGACCAGTGAAGTTACACGAAGCAGTAATGCCCTGGCAGGAGAGGATGGTGCTGGTGCTGTGTTTTCTGAGGAGGTGAAAACAGTGAAAATGTTGGCTGTGGGGTGTGGTGCCAGTTCTGGTAAGGCTGCTTTGTGCTGAGAGGTTTTGTACCAGAGACTGGGAGAAGTATGCAGTATCCATACACCCAAGACTGATGAGGGCTAATCTGTCCCTTACCTTATGTCTTGTATGGCTCTAATTAGTGGAAATCGACTTTTAAGCCCTGAGTTGCTGGTCTTAATTTTTTTTTTTTTCCTGAAGACTAATTAGTATTCCCAAGTGTAGCTCCAGATAGGGCTGTTACCCACGCAAGTGTCCAATCTTTTTCTTGGTCCTACTGAGCTGGTAGCCCTCAGGGCTGCTGTGCAGAGATAATGACTTCTGTAGTGTGTGTGTGCGCGCACATTTCAGCCTCCTAATTACATCGCTTGATCATCCCTCATTCTTCAGATGAGGAGAAACACTGATTTAGCCTTCATGCACCTTTTATTATTTTACATAATTCCCCAGCCCCTTCCAAGTAATGCTTGCTTGGTTTGTTAAAAACTGAAGTATTTTTCCGAAGCCTTTTTTAGGGTTCTTACATATTTCTGATCCCTTCCCAATTCTGCTGTGTCATCAGTAAGGGGGAGGATGCTGCCCAGATTGACCTAGATGATTTTGCGTTATGAATTCCTAAAGTGGCATCAGAAATGTTTCTGTTTTATTTGACATCTGCATTAATCTCCTCAACTCCTGGCTTTTTCCCCTTAAATGCAGCTGCCTGTGCCCCAGGGGCTGCAGGTAGGCAGTGTAAATCTGTGCCCGGCTGCAAGCAGGGAGCTCTCCTCCTGCACTTTTGCTGCCAGCTTCTTTGTGATGGTGCTAATATTTGTGGCTGTGGGACAAAACAGATCCAGAACACTGATCTAGCTGGAAACAAACCTGCTGAAATACACCCCCCCAGGCTATTCTCTGTGTGCACAGCGTCCCACGCAGTGTGCCGGCATAGCAGGAAGAGGGTGGGAAGCCTCTCAGTGGCAGTATGGGGTTGTGTCAGAAATTCATAGGCATGAAATCATGGCACTGTGATTCCTTCTCGAGCCTGCAAACTGTTGAAAACCAACATGGCTTGTTCTAAAATTTGTTCCATTAGTATCATCTTGGCAGGCGATGATCAGAAGCATCCTGCTTTGTGGGTGGGATTGGGAAAGCTCCTTGCCCTGCATTTCGTGTTCATGCCATGCCATGGCCTGCAGCTTCTTCATCTCAAAGATGGAAGAGTTTAAAACAATGATTTTCCCGTGTTGTTCTGACTCTCTCCTTTTTTTTTTTTTTTCTCCTAACTGCAACTGTCTTCCCAGTTTAATGAGGCTCCCCTGGAGTGAGACAATGTCAGAAGGTTGAGTGTGTTTGTTTAGGTGCATAAACATGGCTGTGCATGGTGGGGCTTCCGGCACAGTGTTTTCATTCACTTCATGAGCTGTTAAATGAGAGAAGGATGGGGCTCATTCCTGAGCTGTTTTGGAACAGCTGTGTAAAAAAAAACCCAAGGGCCTCAGACAATAGCGAACCCTCTGCAAATGTTGCTCTTTTCATCCCTGTCTCAGCATATGGTCATACAGAGGATCTGTAAGTGTTACTCCAAACTAATCTGGTTTGGACAGAGAATGAAAGACAGACCGGTGTTTTATGTGGCTCCTCAGTTATTTCTCCAGAGAGAATTTGCCAAGAAGTGCAGTGATTGGGGGGGGAACACTTTGGATTCAGACTAGAATGTCTTTCTCTCTATTTTTGGCTTTTGAGTGTTTTAACATTAGAGTATAAAAAGTAGCAAAGAACAGTCAAGATGTTGATTATGAGACAGAACTATGGGGACATGACCCATGCATAATTATTAAATGAAATCGTATTGGAGAGTTTGTCTCTGATTTCCAGACTTCTGATAAAGAGAAGTTGGAGCAGGAGAGTTGATAGGTCTTCTCTGTTTTGCAGCTTGGGAAAGGCAATTCAAGCCTGTGGGGTTTTTTTCTCACCAGTGCTTTGTTATTAACCCAGCTGCTGAAACAGACAGGTTGTACTGCTTCAGCTCCTTCTCTTCAGTACCCTTGCGATGTTAGTAGATTGATTTAGTAGATTGATATATTAAGACATAATCAACTTCCCACTACAGTCCAGCTTTTGGAGGGCTGTACTAGAGCAGAGCCTTGCTTTTTCTCCTGAGTGGATGTACCTCAATAGACACAGCAGAATACCTGCAGAGAGATGTTTAGTTTAGCTGAATCTTTCTTCAGAGCAGAAGCTGGTGCTGCAGTCAATCCTACTACAGTTCTGGGGATTATTGGCTTCTTTTGTTTGGTTGTTTCTTTGAGCAGAGGGCTTTAATGGACAATGACTCATCTGTTGGAATCTGACTTTTCACTCTAGTTACCCGCAGATAGACCAAGATGTATCTGCAATTCTGCAATAGATAACTTCAGTGTGCATTGTTTACATCTCAGATACCAAGTGTGAAAATCGGGCGGTTCACTCCTTGTGAGTAGCATTGTGTGTAGCTGAGTGTGAGTGCACATCCCTTCAGGCTCCATTAGCATGAGTTAACTTTGTAATTGGGTTTCTGGGGCAAACGGGGACAGGAAGCAGAAGTAATTTGGCAGGCTAGGCTTAGCTTTTTTGTTCCATGCGGTGTAAGTGCACAGGGAGAGCAGAAGTGAAAGATGGCTGGAGAATAGCTGGAGAAGTACTAACAAAGTGGAGGACAGTTGTCAAAACTGTGTATGAACGTTACGGGATACCATGCAGCTATACCAAGGTGGGACTTCATTTACAGCTATATCGATGTAGGATTTCTGTGGCTCCTGTGCTTTTCAGACTCCTTCTCTTGCTCTCTTAAACCTGCTCCGTCTTCTCCAGCTTTCTGTCCATCTGGCAGTAACATCTGGCAGCAACACCTTGTCTTGTAGAGACTGGCAACCAAAAGTGGGCTTGCTGAGTGAACAGCAGTTGTCACTCAGTTTCGAAACCACTTCACAATGAAGATGTTAATAGAAATGTAAGTTTTAAAGTTGCTCTAAACTCCGTTCATAATCTCCAGTTTTCCACGAACAAACCAAAAAGCAGAAAGTTTCCATGTTTACTGTAATTTGTCACAGTTTTAGCCCTTGGAAAGTTTTTCTGAAAAGCCAGGTTTGGTATTTAAAAAAAAAAAAGCAATGAACAAACTGTAAAATGTTTGAGTTCTTAAGCAGGGGAGTCAGTTTTTTCGTTTCTTTTTTAAAGGCACTAAAAGTCATCTGGCTCTTTTCAGGTGTTCGGTGTGGATTTAATGAGTGGGATTAGAATTAAGCTGTTCCATGGTATTTTTTAAAACCCACACTTCACATTTTTCAGTAAACAGCTTTGCTTTTAAAACAACAGCCTTTATCCCAGAATAATCTTAAGACTTGCAAAAAGCAACACAAGAAGAAATTTTCAGTTTAAGTTCCATTCCTTCATGACAGGTGGTGTTGAACTTGTTCTTAAACTTTTTAACTTGCTCCATTTTTCTTCTTTTTTCTTTATGGTAAGCTCTTGAAGAGTTTTCTTTCCTCAGAGGAATGCTAGTCTTAATCTGTCATAACTGACCATTTTGTCCATGTGTACTTTACTAGAAGCCTGCTCAGATTCTTTTCTGTGCATGGCAAGTTGGTAACTTTTCCGGGTGACATAAAATCACCTGCAAGAAGGCCCTGGGATTGAATCTCTGAAACCAGGAGGTGCTGAAAATGATGTAGGCATGATTAGCTGCGATTTACGTATCTTGTCAGTGTTGTTTAACCAGGCTGACAAACTTCATGTGTGCTTCTTACGTTGTTTTTGCAGTGTTGCAGGCTGGTTTACTTGTGAGGGGTTTTTTTGGAGTAGACAAGGGCTCTGATGTGTTTGCCTGTGTGGGGTGGGAGTCTCCTTAGTCTCGATCCTGATCCCATCTGTGATTTATCACTCGGTCTTTATCTCCCTTTTGTGTTTTTTCTTGCGGTTTCTCGCCCCACAAGCTGCTGCTTGTGACCGCTGTCATGTTTTTAAGCAACGCGGGAGATCCGGTCACATCAGCGAAAATACTAGTGGCTGCTGGGAGCCTTCTCAGCTGGGGAAATTTAAGGAAAACAAACCCTTCTTTGTGTCCGTGCACACATCATGATTGTCACGAGTTGTGCGGTAGGCGTGCTAAGGAGGTGCCGCCGCTGCTTGCTGCGGCGTGAGCCCCTCCTGGGTAGCTGCAGCGCCAGCCAGATAGGCAGCGCTCATTCACTGCCCTTCTAGTTGGACCGAGAGCCATGGACCAAGAAAATATGGTAGAAATAAAATGGAGTTCTTCAAGAACCTTAAAAACGGCAGGTGACTGAATACGCTCTTCACGCTGTAAGGAATTGTTGGTTTTGGCTGGAGTAGACTCGGGGGGTTTTCAGGTCTGTTTTATCTGTAGCGATTCCATCTTGTGTTAGCTGGAGGGGGGAGAAAAGGCTTCTGCTTGTACAGCTGCATATCAAATCTCTGGCTCAGGAAGTGTTAAGGGCATGTGTTTATTACTCTTAATGCTGGTATGTTTTTCATGTCAGGAACTAGCTGAAACCCGGGGGACCTGCAGTCTGTTTCAGCTGGTAGAAATTAATGACAGACAGGTTTATTGCAAAGTTGCATGTAAAGTTTTGTTTCCCCAAGCACAGGCTGAGTGTGACAAGAAGGGACCCTTTGCTGGTTTGCAGCCTGCAGTTGAGCCCTCCACCGACACACCCCCCCCCCCCCCCTTATAAAGGGGGCCCTAGAGCTCTGCAGCAACCCCAGCTTGGTCTTGCTGTGTTGTTTCCCTTGTACCCGCTCCCATCCCTCTCTCCCAGGCAGGGAAGGCCCCCAGCCCCTGGTCCACATTGCTCACATTCTTGTGCCCTGCCTGTGCCGGCGTGCCTGTGTGTGCGCCTGTGTGTGCACATGTGTGGGGCGAGGGAGGGTGGCTGGTGGGTAGGCTGGTCCCTGGCTGTGGCTAGGAAATTACTGTCGGCTGTGAAAGCAGCCTGCCTGCTCCTGTCCTCTCTCAGTATCCATCAGAGTCCCCCTGGCCACATAGCTCACATTCCTGAGCCACATTTCATTTGGGACGGTGTTTTGCTTTGGAGGCTGTTACTGCTTGGTAAAGGAGTTTCCTTGTCACTACATCTTCATGGAAGGGCAGTGATTTACACATACGCAACCTGTTTCAAGCACAGTTTAACACATCTGGTGCCAGTTCTGCGTGGTTCCAGGTCTTTTTGGTGACCGCAGGAGAGCAAGGCATGGAGCAGTGAGGAGAGCGTGCAATCAAGGGGCCAGAGGTTTGGCTGAGTGCAGTCTGAAGGAGAGTAGTGGAGTCCTGGAGGAGGCTCAAGGGGTGCTGGTGTCTGTGACTATTTTGTAGGGAGGAAGTTTCATTGTAATTTCAGTTAAAAGACCTTCCCCTCCCCTTCCTCCAAGCAACTTGCCAATTTGCATCACAAAAGTGAGCCAGGGTTGTCTCCTTCATAAGTTGCAGAAAGTAAGATCTCTTCAACTATTTGAATAAAAATGAGATTTATGGGTTGCTTTATGCTTACTGGTGCATTCAAGTACAACGGTTAATTGAACTGGTTAATACTGTATTACTGCAAAGTCCAGCTACAGCCATTCTTGTATCAGTGCTGAGAGGGTCTCACTGCAGGGAGGGGGACTGGCTGGCCTGTGATACTGGTGTTGCCTTGTAGCTGGGTATGTTAGGCCTTTCCCCCTGTACATCTGCTCTTCAGAAACACTGGGCTGATATTCCGCTCTGCTAGAGATTCTTTGAGAGAATGAAAAACAGCAATAAAATAATGTATTTATGCACAGCTAGGAGCACAGTAGTGACGGTACTTACGATTTTCTGTCATCCAACTGCCATTTTTTATATACATTAAAGCTTAGCCAAATTGACTTTGGTGGAGCTGGAGCATCTCATTGCTTTGGTTTCCATGCAGAAGTTGTCAAGCCACAAAGCTGCTCTGATATTCCTGCATTAAGTTTCTGTAAACAGGTGTGTGAGCATGGGAGGTCCTCGAAAATGTGACCGGTGTATCTGTACTGCAGGTCAGAGGCAGTAGGTGCTCTGTATGTGCCCTTTCTCTCTCCTTTGTATAAATCTTTGTACCTTTGCGTAGAGCCCAGAGTAGCACAGAGGCTACAGAAGGGGCCAGAATAAGGGATGGAAGTCTGTATTCTATATTGCCTCAAAATTCATGTTTCTGTGCTGTGTTGCAAAATTGTAATGTTAATGCTCTCTCTCTGAACAGAAGGCCAGAGTGGCTGGTGGCTGGCTAGACTTTGGGAAAGTGTTAGGCTCAAAGAGGAACATTTTCTCTGCCTTCCTTCCTGAAGTAAAATCTTCACTTGGACTGATTCTTGAATTAGGTTAGGCTATCTTTGCCCTGCAAAGTCCAGTGAGGTTTTCTTTGCCAAAACTGAGGTAAGCTCCAGATAAAACTTGACATGTGATGAGTTATCTTTCTAATTCCTTTAAGAATTGTGTTCTCTTGCAATGAATTACTTGCATAAAAGCACTTGCTAAACCATGTCTAGACTGCAAAGACCTGGATTTGACTGAATCTAATTAAAGCAATGGTGGCTTGCAGGTGAGGATTTAACTGCTGTTTATTATCCTAGGTTTTGCTAGAAAGAGATTGGCCTTAGCTGAGATGGTTTTGACTTGCATGCAAGAGGTAGATTAAAGTCAGATAGCTGAAATGGTACTTCCCCCCACCTGCTTAGCCTGCCACTTAGCAAGAGTTACCTGCCCACAGCAGGATGGCTGAACAGCTCATGGAGATGTGGATTTCAGCAGTGTCCTGAGAAGAACTGAAATAAATTCTGTGCTGGTTTTGTAGAATTAGGAGAATAATTCTGGAGAGTTGTCAGGAAGCTTCTAACTGTACTGTGGAGATATGAGGCTTCTTAAAATATACCTGATAGAAGTAGTGATTTTGATACTAGAGGTTAAAGGTGCTCAATGCACAGCTCTAACTGGTCCATGCTGGCTGACCATTCTCCTGACTAAGCTTGTGAGTTCATCATCCCATCTGTGCCCATTGCCTCATCTAGACCACTTAAGCCAGGTTGATTACCAGATGCCTATTGATTAAGAAGGATTAGGGGAGGCCTGGATGTCTAACACAGCTGGTTCCTCCCAGCTCTGAACAAGCCTGAAGTGCATCTACACCAACACACACAGCATGGGCAACTAACAGGGGGAGCTGGAAGCCATTCTGCAGCAGGATAGCTATGATGTAGTCGCCATCACGGAAATGTGGTGGGACAAGAGGAGTGCTGCAATGGATGGCTATAAACTCTTCAGAAAGGACAGACAAAGAAGGAGAAGTGGTAAGATCAATGATGGTGATGACAGGGTTGAGTGTTTACAAGTAAAAATCAGGGGGAAAGCCAACAAGGCAGGTGTCATGGTGGGAGTCTATTATAGACCACCCAACCAGGATGAAGAGGCAGACGAAATATCCTACGAGCAACTGGGAGGAGGCTCACAATCATTAGCCCCTGTTCTTGCGGGTGGGGGACACACTTTGACTTTCCAGAAGTCTGCTGGAAGTACAACACAGAAGAGATGAAACAGCCTGGGAGGTTCCTGGAGTGTGTGGAAGAGAACTCCCCGACACATTGGTGAGGGAGCCAGCTGGGGAAGGTGCCACGTGGGACCTCTTGTTTGTGAACAGAGAAGGACTGATGGGTGATGTGATGGCTGGAGGATGCCAGGAATCACAAAATGATAGAATTCTGGATTCTTGGAGAAGTAAGGAGGGGGGTCAGCAGGACTGCCACCTTGGTGTTCCAGAGGTCAGACTTTGGCCTGTTTAGGAGCCTGGTTGGAAGAGTCCCTTGGGAGGCAGTCCTGAAGGGCAAAGGAGTCTGGGAAGGCTGGGCATTCTTCAAGAAGGAAATCTTACAGGCACAGGAACAGGCCGTCCCTGTGTGCCAAAAGACGCGCCGGTGGGGAAGACGACCGGCCTGGGTGAAGAGAGAGCATTGTCTGAAACTCAGGAAAAAAAGGAGAGTTTGAGGTTTGGAAGAAGGGGCAGGCATCTCAGGAGGCCTACAAGGCTGTTGTGAGGTCATGCAGGGAGAAAATTAGAAGGGCCACAGCCCAACTAGCATTTCATCTGGCCACTGCCATAAAAGACAATTAAAAAATTGTTTCTATAAATACGTTGGCAATGAAAGGAGAACTAAGGAGAATCTCCATTCTTTAGCGGATGCAGGGGGAGACAGTGACAAAGGATGAGTGTAAAGCTGAGGTACTTAATGCCTTCTTTGCGCCTCAGTCTTTAATGGTAAGACTTGTTGTTGTTGGGCTACCCAGCCCCCTGAGCCAGAAGACAGGGATGGGTAGCAGAGCAAGCTCCCATGATCCAAGAGGAAATGGTTGGTGACCTGCTACACCTCTTAGACATGCACACAAGTCTATGGGGCTGGATGGGATCCACCCAAGAGTACTGAGGGAGCTGGTGGAAGTGCTCACCAAGCCACTTTCTGGTACTGAGGGAGCTGGTGGAAGTGCTCACCAAGCCACTTTCCATCACCATCTGTCAGCAGTCCTGGATGACCGGGGAAGTTCCACTTGACTGGAGTCTGGCAAATGTGACACCTGTTCACAAGAAGGGCCAAAGGGAGGACCTGAGGAATCACAGGCCTGTCAGTCTTATTTTAGTGCTGGCGAAGGTCATGGAGCAGATCATCTTGAGTGTCATCATGTGGCATGTTCAGGACAACCAGGTGATCAGGCCCCATCAGCATGGCTTTATGAAAGGCACCTGCTTGACCAACCTGATCTCCTTCTATGACCAGGTGACCCGCTTAGTGGATGAGGGAAAGGCTGTGGATGTTGTCTACCTGGATTTTAGTAAAAACTTTGACACCATTTCCCACAGCATTCTGCTTGAGAAACTGACTGCTCGTGACTTGGATGGGTGTGCATTTCACGGGGTAAAAAACTGACTGGATGGCTGAGCCCAGAGAGTTGTGGTGAATGGAGTTAAATCCAGTTGGCAGGCGGTCACGAGTGGTGTTCCCCAGGGCTCAGTGTTGGGGCCAGTTCTGTTTACCATCTTTGTCAACGACATGGGCAAGGGATCGAGTGCACCCTCAGTAAGTTTGCGGACGATACCAGGTTGGGTGGGAGTGTTGATCTGCTTGAGGCTAGGAAGGTTCTGCAGAGGAATCAGGACAGGCTGGATCGATGGGCCAAGGCCAGTTGTGTGAGGTTTAACAAGGCCCAGTGCCGGGTCCTGCACTTGGGTCACAACAACCCCATGCAATGCTACAGGCTTGGGGAAGAGTGGCTGGAAAGCTGCCAGGTGGAAAAGGACCTGGGGGTGTTGGTTGTCAGCTGGCTGAATATGAGCCAGGAGTGTACCCAGGTGGCCAAGAACGCCAACAGCTTGTATTGTGAGTAGTGTGGCCAGCAGGATTAGGTTAGTGATTGTCCCCTGTTCTCGGCACTGGTGAGGTTGCTCCTTGAATGCTGTGTTCAGTTTTGAACTCCTCACTAGAAGAAGGACATTGAGTTGCAGGAGCATGTCCAATGAAGGGCAACGAAGCTGGTGAGGGTTCTGGAGCACAAGTGTTACAAGGAATGGCTGAGGGAACTGGGGTTGTTTATCCTGGAGAAAAGGAGGCTGAGGGGAGACCTTATTGCCCTCTACTACTGTGTGAAAGGATGCTGTAGTTAGGTGGGGGTTGGCCTCTTCTCACAGGTAATGGGTGATAGGATGAGAGGAAACTGCCTCAAATTGTGCCAGGGGAGGTTTGGATTGGATATTAGGAAAAATTTCTTCACTGAAAGGGTTACCAAGAACTGGATCAGGCTGCCCAGGGAAGTGTTCGAGTCCCCTTGGACTTGGCAGTGTTAGGTTAATGGTCTTTTCCAACCTAAATGATTGTATGATTCTATAAGTTGCTGGATTGGAAGCTTTGTGTTGCCTGTGGGTCCCTCCTGGGAGATGTTCAGGGTAGTTTTTATTGCAGTACAAAGAAGCACGATGTAACTCGTGGCTTCTGGTAGTTCTACCTCGTGGCCTTGAACATTTGCCCAGACGTGTCTGTGAAGCATCTCAGCTGTTCTCATGCTTTTGCTATTCCTCTCTCTCAGCTCTCCGGACTCCTTTTATTTCCTGTAACTTCTATCTAGCACACGCTTTGTTTGCCGCCTGTCAAATTGTGCCTGCTCCTCCCCTTTCACCCTGCCCCTGAATGCTTGCTCTGTTTATTTGAAGTCCCTATGACAATGTAGAAAAGGGGGTAACTGGAAGAAAATGGAAGAAATAAAAAGAAGTGAAAGTGCTGTCCCTGACAGAATTCCAGCTCCTCCGTCTAATCTGACAAGTAGAACTTTTTCTTGAGAAACTGTCCTTCCCTTCTCATTTTCAGCCTGTCATCAAATTCCTGCTAGTCTTTTAACTTTGTCTCAAGGGGCTATTGCAGGAGCAGAAGTGAAGAGCCAGCCGCACAATTCCTTTTCTCCTCACTGCAAGTTGTAGGGGGGAACAAACATAGATGCCTCTCCTTGTAACACAGCAGCAGTGGGCAACTACTGTGACTTTTCAGGCTGCTGCAGTCTTACAATATGTTCTATTTTGGACATGGAAAAGAAGACATATTGGGCTATTCATGGTACCAACTGCAAGCCTTGGCATTGCAAAGAAAATTTATGTGTGTCTAAAAACGACTTCATGTGGCAGTTTGCAGAGAGGAAACTTTTCCTGGCGAGGAACGTTGGCCGGAATCTTGTCTTGCCCATACATGTCTGAGAACTTGCATATCTGTGACCTTCTCATAAATAGAGCAGTATCTGACCTGGCATCAACCACAGAGTGGCCAGGGGTCACAACATGCAAATGCTCTGGGGTGCCACAGGTGCTGCCTCATCTCAGCTGTTTGCAGCTGGGTAGTGTGGGCTGTGGACCAGCCCCCTTGCTGCACTCTCCTCCAGCCACGGGCTGTGACCAGCGGAGCCTGTGGCACAGGGCGTGTGCTTGCTCTGCCAGCTGCTCTCTTAAGCTCTTTCTTCGGGAATCTGGTGTTTTCTTAGCTGTGAACACTCTTCTAACCTGATTTATGCATGTTTTTTTTTTTAACTGACCTTTTGATTTCCTTTTACTGTTAACCTGTTAGTTGAGAGCTGGCTGTTACAGGGCTGCTTACATTCTGGGTGAAGAATAGCCACAATTTGTGTTGTACATTCCTGTATGAATTTATATTTCGTTACTGTACTGGTGGATGAGAAGCTGAACATGAGCCGGCAATGCGCG